>OY796876.1:600000-905415 GCA_963680765.1 Agrochola lychnidis
ACGTTAGTCCGACCACGCGCCACGCTTATTATGTACCGCCACCCGGGCGATAAGTGCTACGCAGCCCGAACTATCGCTCCGATAACCGATAATGGTTGGTCACAACTGCGTGTATCGTATCACTGTGCGAAGCTTCGTCACGATAGACGCAGATGCGGCCCCAGCATTAGGTACTATCTAAATCTAAAAGGTTTCCCGACTTGATTGCCAAGTTTATTAAAAAGTTAAGTCGAAGTTACTTACCAAGCGGAAGGTCATCTTCTTGCAGTACCCTGAGGTCTAAGGCATCCCATTTGGCGTGAGGGGGAGGAACTCTGTCGCAACGAGCTTGAGTAGGCATTGTTGAAGTTGAAGATCTGGAAATAATAGAAAAAGATGTTTTAGTTTAACTTCTACAGACCATAAATGTCACGCCTGTATACCATGAAGAGGTATGCAGAGGTATAGACACTAACATTTTGTCAGTATTATGTTAAGTCCTATGTAATAGTGAGCAAGCGTGGAAAGCACGTCGGCCGTCGCTGAAAACCAACGCGGGCTGGGGCTCTGTCTCACATCGGGTCGCAGCATTATGCTGAGCGATGGCCGTTTTGAGTGGATGTGACGCATATTTTCTCCCAACTTGTTCTTTTTGTTTTATGTTCTTTCTTTGCGTCATGTTTACCGCAAATAACAGTATTTTCTTTCTTTCTATCAATGCTCGTGCCTTCTCTGTATGAGAAGAGGCCTTCGTCCTGCAGTGGAACATCAATCAATCTGCCTGCCTTTCCCCAACTATGTTGGGGTCGGCTTCCAGTCTAACCGAATGCAGCTGAATACCAGTATTTTACATGGAGCGACTGCCTATCTGACCTCCACAACCCAGTTACTGAATAATACGATACCCCTTGGTAAGACTGGTTGTCAGACTTTCCGGCTTCTGACGACTCGTAACGACTGCCAAAAATTCACGAATGACAGCCGGGACCAACGGCTTGGCGTGCTTTCCGACACACGGAGGAGTCTCGGTATGCCACGGACCAACCCCGGCAAGCTTACTTTAACCTGATGGATCGACCCGTGCGGCAGTGGGACAACAATGTTATGATAGGAGGTGAGCCTATTGCTATGAACTGGGCTCAAATTGAGACTGGGCTGTTACTGAGAAATGACCAATGGAACATTGCTGGAATCGATTCGCTCGTTGGTCTAGTGGTCGGAATTGCAGTTGCAATTCCGACCACTAGACCAACGAGGCAGTCAGTCTATAATTAATTCTAAACGGTCACCCATCCAACATTTAACCGCACCAACCGCAGCTGAACTCACAAATCACAATCGATCCATCCGTTCTTTTATTTATTTAACTCGTGATGTTACAATGACCCGCATCCTCCTAATTATGTAACACACAAAAATGTCGCCATTACTACTATTAGCGTTCGCCACATCCGTTTCCGGTAGCAAAATGCCCGCCATATCCGCCATCTTGAATAGGTTTTGTTATATTCAGCCTATTGTGGGTTATTTCCCGATTTTTGTCCTATATCCGCCTGGGATCGGCTATTATTTGGTGAATTTGACCAATTGTGTGTTTAAATAATAATATAATTACAAGTTGTTGTCGGTGATTTCGATCACATTGGGAATTTGAACCCTGGCCTGGGACCTGGAGGAGGACATTGGCTACTTGTCACCCTGGATATTGTAGGAAAACATGCAGACGAAGTCGTTTTAAACAGCTAGTTGATTACTTATAATTTGTTATATCGGTTAGTGAGTCACGGAATTATTTTATTGATAAGTAGATTAATTATTATCCTACAGAAAGAATAATTCGCTGTACCGTCTAAGCTAACACACTCATCACACGTCAATCTAACACCAAATAAATAACCAATAAAAACATCGAAATCGGTCCACCAGTTTCAGAAGATACGTAACACACAAACAATTACATAATTGGAGCCCCATTAATAAAATAAAGGGCCCATTCAAAACGAGGATGCAACAAGGCAGACAAACGTAATATCTTTGCCAACGGATAATAAAAAAAAAACCGACAATGCGTTCCTTTTTTGAAACGGGCGGAAGTGTCGATTTCGATTATGGCGCGTCCGTCCGTTTGGCGGGAAGACGGTGGCGCGCGCGCTTCCGTTCAATACATCGACTTTTTTATGTAAAAACATTTATTTATTAAACCCTTAATTATTGTATTTATTTGACAGATGTTTAGACTCGCTGTGCCCCGTTACTTGGTATTTTTTATTGATTAGGAATCTAGCTGTGGCAGCAGCTCCGCCCTTGTTTTGCTTAAATTTTTCCAGGATAAACTATTTGGCAATATTGGGAGACAAATGTTTTATACAAAGTAAATTATGCATTCATTAAAATCTCTACAGATTTGTTTTTGATCCACCTGTAAATATAAATGAATCATCAGACCAACAAGATTGATAGATTGATGATCGCAATAATGTTCTCTTTAGATGTAATCAAAGTCATATTTTACAATATTCACGGGATACAATATTCAAGAGGGGTTTCGCACTACGTCCGATCCGAATCCGTTCCGAATCCGAGAAATGTCGGTCCGAAATAGCCATAGTACTATCTGTATGAGGGGTTGCGCACTAGATCCAATCTTTGTCCGTCCGAATTTAGAACATTCCCAATTCGGATTGAATTCGAATCTTGAATTTGGATTCGGCGAATTTCATCAATGGAACTGACCGTAGCACATCCAAACCGCGTTTTAGAGCTGTCAGTGTAATTACTATTGCTATGGAACATTGACAACTCTTGAACGCGGTTTATTCTGCCTTTGAAAAAGACAGCTAGCAGTGAGCAAGCGTGGTGATCATTGCTCCTTCCTTCTACGTCTGATATCTTATACCTATCTTCAATTTTTTAAAATTTATATTTGTCATATATTATGGATTGTTACGTTCAATTTGTGTGTGATGTTATTTACTTGAAATTACTACTGATTCTTCCTAATAATTTCTAGAGGTATTTGCAAAGAATTATAATGTGATAATAATGTAATTTTTTTAGATATTTTTAATGATATTTTTAATTTATATTTACTGCATTTATTTTGAATCATGCTACTACTCATATTCTATGTAACTGTTGTGCCCGATAGGGTCCATGTGAACTTTACCATTATTATTAAGACCTAGTAAACACATGTGATATGCAATAAAGATTTGAATTTATGAGAAGTGGGCTTTGCCCTGCTGTCATTTGTAGATCTTTGAAAGTCGCTACAGGTATAGTCAGAAGCCCGAAAGTCTGACAACTAGTCTTACTAAGGGCTATCGGTGTTACCCAGTAGGTAACTGGGTTGTGTAGGTCAGATTGGCAGTCGCTCCATTTAAACAGCTATAAAAATGATTATTTATTTATCTCAAACAAAGTCCATAATAACATTACATTAAATAAAATACATACGCATGTCATTTAAATCAGAAACATAAAAAAAGCAAAATACGAAAGTAAGTAAGTAGAAGGTAGTAGTATAGTAAAATACTGCTGCATCCGGTTAGACTGGAAGCCGACGTCAACATAGTTGTAAATATCATGAAATCGAAATTAAATGAAAAGTAATTTACACAAATTAGGCTGAAATCACAGTCCTCCAAAACGCCCGCCCTTCACCACTTCCTAGTGCTTTAGCTGGGAAGAAGAAGTGGCGCAACAAACCTGCTATAAGAGTGCATGGTAGGCCCCCAGTCCAGCAGCACAGCTGTCTGTTCAAGTTAGAAGAATTTGATTCTAATAGGCTAGACAGATGATGCATTGCGGGAAACACTCCTACTTAATCATTCGTTATAAATGCCGTGACACTGAGTCATTGTAAAACACTGTAGATACCAGTGAGAGTGACTGAGTGACTAATCAATGTTGTGATTGCGTACTAGTAACAATTGTTTGATAAAACAGTCTGTGTTTTGTTTCTGGTTCAAATAATAGGTGGTCGTCATCTGCGGCGTGTTTCAAGGATTAGTCAAGATTAATGCCTGGATTATTATTATACAAGATGGCAGTGACTGCACCCAGTGACTTTTGTTTAAACTATTACTTACTGTATCTGTTTAGCTTTAAGTTTACCTAAAAATAAAATGTATAAACAACCTGATATTGACCTGCAAATTGTAAAAACGTAAGAAAATTTGAATTTCGCGGGCTACCCTGTCACTTTCCTATATTTCCTGAAGAGGTAGCCAGAGAACGGTGTAGGTTGGGTTGACAAACATGTATAATATAGTATCCTGCTATAATAAAGGCCTAAATACTATATTTCTAAAGAAAAAATATAGTAAGCGAAACTATTATATTTTTATCTTAATACAAAACGGAGAAATGATCGCAATAGGGGCAGTATTAGTTTAATAAAAGTTGAATTAATGGTATTTTGTAACCTTATTTTAGAGTGTACAAATTGTATGAGACATTTAAATAACAAAACCTGTTCTATTCTATGTTATGGGGTTAGTCCGTCAGGTGAACCATTGTGCGTGGGCCATGTCCACCATTGCCCTACCAACTATCTTTTAGGGATGTTAGGCTTTAACTCGTTGGAGGTAAGAAGAGGTTTTGATCAGCTCACGGTAGCCTGTAAGACTTTACGGGGACGTATCGACTGTCCAGAGCTCCATGGCCTTTTCTGTCGATTATTTGTGCCCGACAAATACATTGGACACCGTCAGAGCCGCCGACACAATTTGTTTGCGCAACTATCATGCAAAACTGTAGCCAGAGCCGAATCCCCAGTCTGTCGTACCCTAAAAATGCTAAATGCCCTTCTGACTGCCAACCCTGAATGTGATGTCGAGCCTGTTATGGAAGAACATCGTAAGCGACTTTTATGAAATTTTACAGGAGAGGTATTTTATTGATAATTTTTAATTTGTTATTTATAGATCTCCGGTTTTTGTATATATTGCAAAACACATTAGGCTCTATGTAAAATCAATTAAATTATTGCAGAAAGAGTTAAATAATGAGTACTTTTGTCGCTTAAGATAAAAATAAAGGTCATGATTTCTGTTTGTTTTCAAAAATCGTCATTTACGCTATTACTTTTCTTTAAAATAATTAAGGCTAACTAATGTATGCACTGTGTTTTTTTTGTCCTAATATCACGCGTTTCAAGGCCCTCGTAAGGCCCAAAAATGCTTGCTCGCTACCCCACATCTTAAAAATCACATGACATAGGGCCTTATTTATTTATTAACAAGAACAAATTGCTTGCTACCCAGATCTTAAAAATCACATAACCATAGGGTCTAATTTATTATTAACAAGAACAAAATTAGTAGTATTTTAAGTTTGAACTAGAACAGTTCTAAAAATCTGCGTTTAGTTGTTACTCAGAAACAAGAATTACAATGGTAAAATTTAAATAAATTTTTAGTGTTTAAAGTTTTTAACATTTCAAAATTATAAAAATTCCAAATTGAATATTACTTCATTCAAATAAATAGGCAATCAAACAATCAGAATACAGTATTTTCTACAAATAAACAATATACTTCTATTTTCTATGTTATGGGGTTTTGGTTTCCGCACTTAGTCCGTAAGGTGGACCATTGTGCGTGGGCCATGGCGGCCGTTTGGTGGTTATTCCAACCAGCCCACCTCCCTCCAGAAGTTAATTAAAACTCCTGGTCTGTTCAGAACATCTGTGAAAGATCTGGATGACCCGAGGGTTTCTGATCTAATTTGGGTGACGCCTGTGCATTCAAAGGGCACGTGCGTGACGGTTTCCTTAACCTCCATGTACGCCCTGCACAAAGAACTGTCCGTTATGCCTATTGTGTGGAAGTGTTTGTTTAGCGAGCAGTGTCCCGTGATGGTCCCCGTTACCAGGCGCAGGTCATTACTGTCCAGGCGTAATAAACGCCTGGTTAGCCTGCTATCCAAGTACGGCATAGCTTCCTTGGACTGTCTGCAGCCCGGTGTCGAGGTCCACCAGTACTCCGCTTGTGTGTGGGTGTACTCCTGTAGCCACCTGCGTATTTGGTTGTAGGGGACTGGTACGATAGGCTCGGGTCCACAGACTGCCATGCTAGATCCTCTTCTAGCAAGTTCGTCAGTTGCGTCGTTACCTAGCGATCCACTGTGTCCTTTTATCTATTGCAGTGTTACCGTGTTGCAGCTAGATACCGTTACCTGTTCTAGTGTATTGTGACATTCTAGTATTAACTTTGAGGTAATATATTTTTTCCGTAAGGATTGGAGAACTGAAGCGCTGTCGGAAAGTATACGAATGTGGGTGTCCGTAACTCTCCTGGCTTCTATGGCGTGAACCGCTTGTATGATGCCCACACACTCCGCCTGATAGACGGTGTTGAACATTCCCAGCGGGCGGGATATATTTATGTTGAGGTCGTGTGAGAAGATTCCGACTCAGGTACCGGAGTCTGTCTTCGATCCAATAAACAAAATAAATTAAGCATATACAATATACGCAACACAGATTTTGAGTAGTTTATAAAACTATGTTTTATAGTACCTAAGTGACAAACATTACTTACGAGATGTTGGTTACGATAATTCTAATTGTTCATAAATATCAAACTTTTACTTTTGTCGTTTGCGATACTATCTAATGCCAGTTATAATTTTGACGTTTATCCAAATATTGGTTTAAGTGTTTTTGTATCAGGATCTAAATTATTTTAGCTGTACGTCACAATAGTAAAGTGAAATACCTACATTCTGTCGGTTACGATGTTTTTCCATAACAGGCTCGATGTGTTTGCGGATGAATGGAGTAAAATTATGCGTATATGTCTGGTGTTCTGTGAGAGAAAGTATGCTAGGGAGTCCACTGTTCCATGTTAGTTTTAAATTTAATTAATGTCAAGATTGTAATTGTTTCTATGTTAATTAATGTAATTGGTGTTGTGCCGTTTTAATTAACTATAAATAAATAAATAAATGTCGGCCGTTTGGTGGTCATTCCAACCAGCCCACCTCCCTCCAGAAGTTAATCAAAACTCCTGGTTTGTTCAGAACATCTGTAAAAGATCTGGATGACCCGAGGGTTTCTGTTCTAATCTGGGTGACGCCTGTGCATTCACAGAGCACGTGCGCGATGGTTTCCTCAGCCTCCATGCATGCCCTGCACAGAGGACTGTCCGTTATGCCTATTGTGTGGAAGTGTTTGTTTAGCGAGCAGTGTCCCGTAATAGTGATGGTTCCCGTCACCAGGCGCAGGCCGTTCCTGTCCAGGCGTAATAAACGCCTGGTTAGCCTGCTATCCAGGGATGGCATAGCTTCCTTGGACTGCCTGCATCCCGGTGTCGAGGTCCACCAGTACTCCGCTTGTGTGAGGGTGAACTCTTGTAGCCACCCGCGTATTTGGTTGAAAGGGATTGGTACGATAGGTTCGGGTCCACAGACTGCCGTGCCAGAACCTCTTCTAGCAAGTTCGTCAGCTGCGTCGTTACCTAGCGATCCGCTGTGTCCTTTTATCCATTGTAGCGTCACCGTGTTGCGACTAGATACCGTTACTTGTTCTAGTGCATTGTGACATTCTAGTATTAACTTCGAGGTAATATATTTTTTCTTCAAGGATTGGAGAACTGAGCCGCTGTCAGAGAGTATTACGTATGCGAGCGTCCGTAACTCTCCTGATGGCTTCAATGGCGAGAACAAAACCTGTTAATAAAGTCTGTGTTTTTTAAGGATCATGTGGTCTGCAATAAAGATTTTTTTTCTTTGAAGGGGCATTCTTCTAGTTGCAAAAAATATGCATATTCTAAATTAATAATATAAATGTTTTTGAAATATACCTAAGTACTATATTTTTTCGTCTTCTACTATATTTTTACAGGCAATGGCTTTGAAAGTTTATATTTGATATAAAAAAGTTCTATGTCAAAAGCTTATTAAAACCGAATTTAATCATAAGTTTCAAAGCGAAAGCAATCTAAGTTGCAAACCAAAGTATATGAACTGCCTACCTACACGACAACACAACATCCTCAGTATCGGAAGCAGAGTATCAGCTGCTTTTGTCAGCTGTCAGTAGGATCGGGTTACTGTCTATACTACACGTAGCTCGCACGTGGTTACAGGTAAGTACGGTGTCAGTTTGGGGTTAACCTCCGGGTTTTAGGTGAATTTGGCATGGAAAAATATGGTTGACATAAGAAATTAGACTGAAAAAGGATATTTTACTATAAAACAAACTTCGAATGTCCTTTTTTTGGACGAAAAACAATGCTGAACCCGTAGCGGATAAAAAATCCTACCCTTAAAGGCAGGGGGCAGACCGGCGGGCGATCTAAAAAAAAAAGATGATTGACATTGAATTTATTGATTTGTTGATTTGAATTGATAGATTAAATGATTGTTATTTGTATTTGAATTAATTATTTGGAGTTAAGAGGCACGCCCAGAAAATCACTCAATTATTAACAGACGAATGTTATGTTTAAAAAAATGGCGGACGACATCTCATCCTCCACAAACAATACCTTGTCAAATTAAAATATCTACAGGAAATATACCTTCCCATCCGTTACGCCACGCTGTTTATAAAACAGAACTATCATTAAGTATTCTACTTTCTAATCTGCCATCTTACCAAAATGGCTGCAATTTCGAGTAATTACCCCATTGTTGCTTCGTCTTCCCGCTATTATTTCGCTTTCCCGCGCTTTCCGACTTCCTCTGTGAATATGTGTCAAAAACAATGGCGGGAATTGTTTTTTTTACGTGAATAATGAGGCAAAGGTAATGTGTGTGTCTGGGTATTTGTTTTTTTCTTGTTGTTAGTTTCGTGAGACATGCATTGTACGAGTTTATTCGTACATGTATCGTATAATTTTCGAATTCAAAATGAGGTTTTAGTTAAAACCATCATGGGCCTTTTTTACTTCAAAACTAGGCCGGAAAACTTGGATAAAACCGTGAACATAACAAGAATGCGAACTATCGTTAACTTTATGCAGTCAATCGCTAGTTTTATGAGGGAAATAAGTAATTAAGCCATAATAAGTAAGTGCTTGTCCAGAAGTGAACACGTGAATGGCGCGACCACGAATGTGTTACGTAGTGCATTGTGCGAAAAGCGTGTAAAATAAGAAAGTTGGAATAGAAAAGTCTTTTGAATGTGTAATTTTAAGTCGGTATTGATTCTTTGATTATATAGGCCACCGGATATGTACAGAGAGAATTAAATTAAATTAATTAATTTTCAGACTAATCAAATTATTTGTCCATTTATTGTAGTTTACAAAGTTCTTAAAACTATGTTAGAACTTAGAATTGCATCATTCATATAATTCAAAATTCAAATAATCTAATCACTCATCTGTGTGTGTGTCTGCGCTCGGCGCTTGGTGTGGCAACACGCCGTGTTCGAGTTCGCGACAAGTATATCGTCATCCTGAGGATGCCTCGTTGAGAGGTGAAACACGTGTCGATTTATTTCAGGGGTATTTTATGACTCTTTAGAAATAGCTAAGCGGAACAGGTTACTAAATATATCCACTTCTATTGTATTTTCTAATCACTCATGTCAAAAATCATACTGTCATCTCGTTACATGAAGCTAGATGAATCTCTTTAGCACTGCAGACTGGCTTCGTTCATACTCATCCCTTCATCCCAGTTCGAACTCGCCTGCTTTTTATATGCCTATCATCTGCAGATCATCCTTAGGATTCCGGTGGCGTTCTTCCATACGTATCTATGTACTTACCATATTAAACTAATTCGTAAGACTCAATATAATTAGCAGTGATAGCCTAGTCGTGTGACCGTTGGACTGCCAAGTCATACTTAGGTCTCCAGTTCGAACCCAAGCCCTCTGAATTTTCGGATTCATGCGCGTATTGTATAATTATCACTTGCTTCAAAAACGGTGAAGGAAAACATCGTGAGGAAACGCCCATGCCTGAGAGATATTTCTCGGAGGCATGTGATGCCAAGTAAGAGGCCCATGGGCCTGACACCAGGTTAGTCACTAACCAGTCCACACGACATGAAATAAATTTAATAATCTAGAAAAACAGCTAATGTTATTTCCACGGAAAACCCCGAGAAAGGCATTTAAATGATTCTATTCTTTTGTCTGATGTTCTTGAGAGCAGAAACAATTTTTTTTCTAGCAGCAATATGTCAAGTGTGAATTTTCGCAAAGATAGTATCGATTGGATTTACAATCATCATCATTCATCATTTCAGCCGAAAGATGTCCACTGCTGGACATAGGCCTCCCCCAAGCACCGCCACTTCGACCGATTCTGTGCTTTCCGCATCCAGCGGATTCCTGCGGCCTTCACAATGTCATCAGTCCATCTTGTGGGAGGCCTTCCAACGCTACGTCTTCCGGTACGTGGTCGCCACTCCAGAACCTTTCGACCCCATCGGCCATCCGTTCTGCGAGCAATGTGCCCTGCCCATTGCCACTTAAGTTTGGCAATGCTTCGGGCTATATCGGTTACCTTTTAGGATACCTAACCATAATTTGGAGAGTTAACCACCATTTACTTTATGAAAAGTGATCTTTTGGTGGTTGGTCTAGTCAGTGTTATAGGATTTTTTTAGTGAAAGCCCGGAGTCTTTCGGAGCCCGGTTGATGGCAATAGGCTCGCCCCCTATTACATGGGACTTAAAACTTAACTTTGACTTTGGTTGATTCTATTCAGTTCTATTTAGAATGGAAGCCTACCCCAACATAGTTGAGAAAAGGCTAGGCAGATGATGACGATGATGAGGAGCTAAGTTTCTGTCACCCCACGATAAAAAAGCGTGACGATTTTGTGTGTCTGTAATAGTAATCGCTTTGTGAAATTGCTATATTTCACAGCTCCTGAGAAACATTTTTGCAACACTTTTCGAGGTTAACTTAAGAAATAATTAAAGTCGCGATTCGTCTTAAGAAACGTTTACAAAGAATTGAAGAAATAAGTGACTGCCATAGATAAGATTTTTTTCCGCGCACTCTATTTTCAACGCACTTCTTAGTGCCGAGAGTTGGAAATCCAACAGTGTATTTTCTTGATGCGCTGGGATGCTCTCTGTTGGATTCTCAATGTTCGGCACAATGCAGAAAGTTGAAAATACAGTGCGCAAAAAAAATTGCTCGTGCGTACCAGGGTTTATTGACTGGCATAGATTTTGAATCGGTCAACTGTCACTGTCATTGACAAATCAGAGCAGGTGTTTATTGCGGTATTCGGATTTAGCGAAATGTTACGCTCTGAATACCTATTGTAAGTTTTATTTGATTGGAAATGTAGTGATGAAAGTATTTTGTTTTTTTTTTCAAAGATAATGAACAGACAGCTGTGCTGCTGGGGAGTTTGTTGCGCCACTTCTTCTTCCCAGGTAAAGCACTAGGAAGTGGTGAAGAGCGGGCGTTTTGGGGGACTGTCTTTCGTAATTTTGACGTTCAAAAAGTACTGTTTCTCAGTCTAGTTTGAATGACTTGATTTGATGGATTGAAAATGCAGTGATGAAAGTTTTTTTTTTTTTTATTGGGACAAAGAAACAAAAAAAAACAATGACGTTGCGTGATATTTTTTGTGAAGTTCGGTTTTTATTTACGGTTTTTTTAATAAATTGTTTTGGCTTTTACTTAAAATCATTTGTTCAATTCAATTTTTACTTGAATATTTTACAGTAAGTACGCAAATATATATTATATCTTTAAAATACAGTATTTACCTAGAAAGAAAAACTTTGTAAATTAGATAGTTACTTACTTACTTTAAAAAAGTAACGTAGGTAACGTACGTTAACGCTAAAAAGATAAAATAAACAATTCGAAAGTATTAATTTAGATACGGTTTTAATTCGTTTTTGCAAATATGCGTAAATTATTTTAGTAATACATTAAAATAACTAACGTATTTTCAACAAATAATAAAACAAATAATTAAATATCATAAAACTTACCACAGACGCGTTAACAAAATAGCGGAAGCAATCCTTTTTCACAGAAAATTGTTTTAATCACAAAATCACCACCATCAATACAGTTTGACACATAAATTACAACACAATAAATCGTCAATAAAAATATCGTAAATGTTTACGGTTTCTTTTTTCTACAGACACCACTGCTCGCGACCAGCGTCGAACATTGAATGATGTTCGGTCATTCGTTCCTCAACCTTTGAATGAATGCAGATGTCTGACGCAAACATGAGAACACAGACGGTCTTTCGTCCAATTATTTTAATACGATTGTAAACTCTAGCGGATGGAGGTAAGGTTAGATTTTGATTGATAGGTTTTGCATTTATGACGTTTCTGATTCGTAGTGATATTTGCAAGCATGCGCCACTGCGGCTGGATACAAAACTCTTCCTCGCTCTCACTTACTTTTACAGATATTAGCGTGAAAGAGATAAAAGGTTTTGCTTTTAAAAATCGATAATGAATTTCTCGCATCCTGCCTGTCAGCATGTGCCTCTGAAACTAATCGTTTCCGCATAATTGACGTATTCGATAACAGTTTAACTCCACACCAATTTTAACAGATAAAACACTCTATCAACTGATAATAAGGTTGATATTTGCTGGTGGTTTTTCTGCAAAATACATTTAAAATGATTAAGTTAACATAATTAGGGACGCGCGTTTCCGACGCGGATGCTATTTTCGGTTTCCCGCGCAAATATGTTTCGTTGAATACCGGATGGCGGCCGCAATTTAGAACGACCTTTTTTCATGATACTTTATGCTAATTATGTCGTCTTTTTTCATAGAGCCTTCATTAGGAATGATTATACACTTAGCCTGATGTTCAAAAAGTGATGCTGTGTGATGATTTTAATATACAGGGTCAAATTTCCAGATGAAAAACCCACTAACACTTTGTCCAACCTGAGAATTTTACCTCTCTCATACACCATGCATGGACTTCATGCTCAGCAGTAGGTAGCGTTAGACTAACGAACATGAAAAAACTCGCCCTATCATGATCATTATCATTTCAGCCGGAAAACGTCCACTGCTGGATATAAGCCTCTCCCAAGCATCGTCACTTCGACCGGTTCTGTGCTTCTCTCTCTTTTTGTGCTTCTCATCCAGCGGATTCCTGCTGCCTTCACTTGGCCTATGAGACCTCCTGTTTTTCCAAAATGTATATATAGGCCATAAAACCGTTATCCATCGGGTGTGGAGCCAAAGCGGGTTCGAGGACTACACGTCTTCAAATTTTTGGTTCAACGATGTTATCCTTCACCGTTTTAGTCACACTTCTTTATTATACGTTCAACCTCACGCGTAGCCAAGCTCGTGTCGATCCACAATATGTCGTAGACACCTGTCTTTTAATTGAAAAAAAAATGTACACCTTGTGACACTCACACATACAGATACACACCTCAGCCAGGCGATCGAGTTACACACAAGATGTTTTAGACAACGGCACTTTCTATGGACTTTTACACTTAGAAATGTTATTTACGGTAAATTGAAAGCGAAACATGCAGTTATCGATGAACCTTCCGTTTAGATTCGTGTTTCTCACGATATTTTACGCTTCTATGGCATGCTCAGCTGTACTTACATACTCTACGGTAATGATTCTGAGCTTGGGTCAAGGCTAAATACATAACACCTTGTGGAAATTTAAACTTTCGTGGAAATGCTGTGATTCCTCCAATGATAATAGCTTGGTATGTACCTACTTGGTTTTTAAGTCTCAAGACAATAGGTTACCTGCTTTTAGGCAAGCAATCGTGCACCAGTACCATGGTGCGGATGTGGAGCTGTGTCACAAACTATGCTCCACCTCTTATCCTACTGTCTGCACTACCACCGATAACGTTGTGGCCGTGGAAGTGGCAAAGTTTTGACCCAAAAATATTAATAACTGTGGCGCCATCGCCAAAGCACGGCAAGAACAAAAGAAAGAAAGAAAGAAAGAAAGAAAAAACATTTGAAAAGACCATTGATTGTGGACGTCATAATCATCGTTTTCCATTAGATGAGATAGTGGTCAGAAACAAGCCGGTAAAATACATTAATAAAAAGTACTTGGTTCAACGACCATTTCTATAAAACCGGAACTGTGCAGAGCGGGAAAACCTCACGTAGAAAAAGATTTGAATACTAACTCAGAAGAACTCAATTTGTCACACAACCGATTTCTCAAAAGCATGTAAATACAAATATATTAAACAAAAACAAGGAAGGAAGACCTCATCCCTCAGGAAACTATAAAAAATCCTTTTATAACGTTTATTATATAACAAAAGTCTTAACAAATATGGCCCAGCATTGTTTACAGTGGACATCCGTCTCTCAAACGGTTTCCGGACAGACAGACAGACGATCTTATAATAAAATGGCTTAACTTTTATAGTGCGCGGCGTCCGTTCGTCTGTTAAAGATGTTTTCATATTTTTACGGTTTTTTTTTTGTGTGAGGTCGACATTTCGGTTTTTGTTTGACTTTAAATGTTTTATTGTTTTGGAATTGGAAAGGTGTTTCATAGATTATGCAGGGTGTTTTATGCTTTTATGTTTCCTCAATCCCACAGTAAGTATTACAAACGGTAGACTTTCAGTTGGGTGACATTATCAAAAGAAAACAAATGATAAAATCACACCACCAGCATCACTACTAAATCTCTCACTACTAAAGTGCTTGCGGTCGCCAACCGCATCCCGACAGAGGTGACCTTGGTGATTTACAACCGAGTAGTCGGTGGTTTACGACCAAATTTCAAACAGCTCTGCCTGTCGCCAACCAAGGTCACCTCTGTCGGTGACGCGGTTGGCTGCCATGTAGCAAGCCCTTAAGTCTCTGAATTGGTAAGATCTTCGTCACTTAGGTCAGCTGCAGCATCTGCTTAGAAGCGAATTTCTAATATGTACTAATTTCATAGTAAAAGTACTTATACTTTGACATTACAATTTGACAATGACATGATGACACCATCGGTCTTTTCCTCACTAGCTTCAACTAAATGCTGCTGAATAAAGAATTTCAATTACAAGACTCTCTCAGTTTCTCATGATTGAAAGAAAAACAAGGATGTTACAACAAAAATATAACGTCATCTACGTGACTTTAAACTAAATAAAAGTTACCTTAATTGCCACAAAGAATACTACCGTCCCTTGTTAGTGAGACAACGTGATCTCAAACAAAAATGTTTTTTATTTTTTTATTACATATACACGCTACCATTACAGTCTCCCAATTCGGTAAAATAAACCTCAATACCTGTCGATTCATCTTATATGTTTACAGGGTGTACAGACGCCAGCACATCAAGCTACCCGAAACTGTCAAACTTTCCCAATCAACTTTGAACCTTATATTTCAGCAATAAAGTTGACAATCTATTGAATAAATTTGACAGATTGTAGAAGCTTGATGTGCTGGCGTCTGTACATAAAGGCGCTCCTTCACCGGGAGCATTCGCGTGTAATGTAACAATCCAGGATTCCACTGTAACGCTTAGGGCTTTGCAGTGTTTAGAGATTATTGAAACCAGCAATATATAAATAGGTATAAGTAGGAGGAGCTCATGGCTAAGTAATAACAGCCGCACGAGTGGATCCATCAGGTTAAACTACGCTTACCGGGGTTGGTCCGTGGATGAATCTTTACATACCGAGACTCTTTCGTGCCTCGGAAACCACGTTAAACCGTTGGTCCCGGCTATCATTCGTGGATCTTTGACAGTCGTTACGGGTCGTCAGAAGCCAGAAAGTCTGACAACCAGTCTCAGTTTTCGAGGCACGGAGGGGTCTCGATATGTAATGGATGGTCACCCATCCACGTATCGACCGCGGCAAGCGTAGCTTAACCTTCGATCGACCCGTGCGGCTGTTATTATTTAGCCAAGAGCTCACGAGCAGATTTTTTAAATAACCGACGAATAATTTCTACTCTGGTGGGTCTTGAGTCTAGACTCATGTAGGTACCAGCGGCCACAGCCCACAGACCAAGTGTACCTACTCATTTCTTACTCAATTCATAGTAAAAGTTTGCGCATCGATATCCCTTACACCCTGTAGGTATTTGTACCCAATCCTAAATAAATAGAGAAACATAATACGAAAATACGTGCCACAACAATGGCTACTACTACTACTACCTTATTTTTACTATGTATAATATTTGACAATATAACTCGGCCATTGTCCAACCGGACGTCCGGACAGGATGTCGTCCACAAACAACTTTACCGGTTTTTTTTTTCCGATGTAATTCGGTTTTGGACCTCACGTGTGAGTGAATGATTTGTAGTCTGTGGCTGCAGGCGAATTGAAAGATTTTGAATAAAGTTATTTTTATTTTGTGATTGCTTATTCCGGCTTGAGGTAGGTAGTTAGCTAAGTAGTGCCCTCTGTATGACTTGTGCCACACAGTGGATATTGTGACTACATTTCTATATTGGGTTGTACTTGTTAATAAAATGTATGTGTGAATAGTAAATAAATAAATAAAAAATAAAGTAGTGTGTTGGTTTGATTACGTAAGGTAGAGCTTTTTAGGGTTCCGCAGCCAAATGTTGACAGGCCTACACTGTCCGCCCATACCTATAAGCAATGTTTATTGGGAAATATTGTAAAACGCAATTATATATTTTCTTGCCGGCTCTTCTCCATACGTAACGACCAATGGGGATAAAAATCTCCAGCTTCTTATAATTTGACAGCTAGCCATACATTTTTTTGTAAACAAGCGACTTCTTTCACGCATAATTAATTATTGAGCCCAGTTGCGCAGCGGTCAGTGGGTCGTCTTAGGGGTGGATGTGGAATCCGATATTTCGTCGAGACGATGTGCTATCCTTTAAGCCGGGAGAAAGTGGTTTAAAGGTGATGCTAACAAGAGAACTAAGTCTGTTTTCATTACATACAGGCACTTGTGATGTGATATTATGTAAATTATAGTAAAGTATATGTGTGTTTATATTATCATATTAGATCAGTACTAGAAGTGCTATCTCTGAGGTTTTTTAGTCAGGAAGATCGTGCCCGAGTTGGTTTTTAACTCTGATCAGGTTATTTCTATCGTACACTTTAACAAAAAACGAACTTAAAGTCAACGAACACAAAATAACCTATTAAATATAAAACGTTCATAATTTATTTACTTTTCCACTAAAGCTGCTTTTTTACCAGTGTTAGACGCTTCCCATGTCCTTACCTCGTCTTTTAATAGTGCTACACTCCAAGTATATATCATATTTATCTAGTGTCCATATAATTTGTGATCGACACAAAGTAAACATAAACACAACAATGGCGGTTTAAAGACGTACAACTGTGCTGCCAGTTGCCACCTGTTCTAAGCTTTCAGTTTTTAACCTCATTGGATCCGTGCACCTAGCTTCCAACATTTCATTGCCCATGTAGGTTTATGTGAAATAAAATATTTTTCACTCCTCTTGCCCAAAAAGGCCGTCATTGTAGAGTACCAGAGCGGGGAAAAATTGCATTTCTTGCTCTAGGGGAAAAGTAATTTCTTTTTAATTTTTGTCTGTTCCAATGAGCCTTGAAAAACGAAAAAGTTTTAGTCTTATGTAGAACTAGCTTCTGCCCGCGACTTCGTCCGCGTGGAGTAGCTACTTTGGGCTAACGCTATCTTTAATCCGCGACTTCGTTTAAATAAAGGTGTTTTTTTTTTTTAATAATGCGTACCTATGTTAGCTATTTTAGGTACCTACATCACGCTTTAATCAGTAAGCCGACGTTCGCACGGACGTAATAAAATCGCAGCGGGATTTTATCGCGCACTGTATTTTCAACTCTCGGTGTTAAGCCGAGCGTTGAGAATCCAACGCGCTGGAACGTACTCTCGTCCCAGCTCGTTGAAAAAACACACTATTGGATTTTCAACTCTCGGCGCTAAACAGAGCGTTGAAAATCAAGAGCACGAAAAAAAGAACCAGATCTCGATAGGGCAACATATAGTTTCCCGTGCGAAAAACACTCTAGGCGTAAATCTATTCCTACGTGCTTAAATGTTTGCCCCTGGGCCTTATTAATTGTTACCCCAAACGATACCTTCACCGGAAATCGCGCGCAGTACTTGATCATTATTTTGCTGCGATGTTATTTTAAAACTGCGATATCTCCTAAGATATTTATTGAAATCGAATGATGTAAACGGCAATTTTGTTTTAAATTAAATACTTGTGATGAATAACGTATTTATTTGGATAAGGAGTAATGTCATGTTTATAAAAACACCTTCGTAAATAACGCATTACTTTTGAACAAATATGGTTAGCATAAAAAAGGTTAGAGTGAGCCAACCTTAAAAGATAGACATATGCTGCCGCGGACTTTTTTTTAGAACTTTTAAAGGGGAACAATTCTGTCATACATGATTTTTGCGAAACTTTAATATCTGTTTACGCAGCGCACGCAGCGGAAGCTCTCAAAAGGAAAAAATTAATCCCGATTTTGAAACATTCTTCATTGGTGCTCCGCTCCTATTGGTCTTAGCGTGATGATATATTGCCTATAGCCTTCCTCGATAAATGGGCTATCTAACACTGAAAGAATTTTTCAAATCGGATCTGTAGTTTCTGAGATTAGCGCGTTCAAGCAAACAAACAAACAAACAAACTCTTCAGCTTTATATATTAGTATAGAGTATAGATAATCATGAATATGGCTCGACTTATTACTGGTTCAAAAAAAAAAGAAGAACGTTTTATTTTTGAAAATGGAACTAAATGCGGCTATCTCTTCGATAGAATGCGTGCATTGCGTTGCGGCTACAGAAGAAATAAAAAAAGCATTGGCGCGAAATCTTCAGAATTTTTCTATAATTACGAATTGAATTGGTGACCGTAATATAATTTACAACAGTGAAAATGCCATCATCTAGTGAGAACATTTTCACAGAGGCCTGAAATTAAGTTGGAGATTTTCTTTTTGTACATTTAATAAAATAAACTATATAATATTTTATTGGATTATTTTATTGTCTCGCAATCGTAGTGAAAAGTAGAGTGTAACACACGGCGCTAAAACCCATTATAACTCGGTTTCTATTTACTCCCTCGCTAAAGCTCGGGAGTAAAACTACCTCGTTGCAATGGGTTATTTTAGCCCCTCGTATAACAATCTACTATTATTTGCCTTAAACATGGTATAAAGTTGTTACAGTCAGGTATTAAAAGAAGGTGAGTTATTTTATTTTGTGATGGTTTCTTCCGGTTTGAGGTAGGTAGATGTTGGGTTGGTTACGAATGTCTCGATGTCATAAATACTTTGCTAGGCTGTTTTTTAGGGTTCCGAACGGAACCCTATTACTAAGACTCCGCTGTTCGTCTGCTGTCAGCGGGCTATATCCGTATATAAACCGTAATAGGTATTTTGTATTTCTATTGCAACTTTATGTAAGAACAAAATAATAAAAAAGCAATGGTGCCGATTCCCTTGTTCACAAAATAAACTAAATTTAAGTTCAGTGCATCTTTTTCTTTCTATTTCATTAAGAAAAGGACAGAGGATAAATTTTAGTTTAGTCCTGTCAAATTAATCAGCGCCTGTCACTCTCTATACAAGTTTAGACGTGATTAAAAACTTGCCGACTAAATTACGTCAATTTACGTCAAGCGCTGATTAATTTGACAGGACTAAACTAAAATTTATCTTCTGTCCTTTTCTTAATGAAATAGAAAGAAAAAGATGCACTGAACTTAAATTTAGTTTAGTTTGTGAACAAGGGAATCGGCACCAGTGGCACTCCGGGAGTGCCGACAGAAGTGAAAACTGGAACAATTAAAAAAAAATACTTCCAAAACCAAAGTAAAAATACTTGCATAGAACATTGATTCGTAACGTAATATAAATAACGAGCACAATCGCGTTTACAAAAATGAGGAGTCGGTAACGGTGTCGCGAGTTCAATTGTTTTTTCCCATCTCAAAAATGCCCAACGCGCCTAAATAAATTTTCACTTCAATAAAAATAAAAAGTTTTCACTCCAAAAATGTTTCTTGTTTGAGGACCTCAAACAAGAAACATTTTTGGAGTGAAAACTTCTTTAGGCGCGTTGGGCATTTTTGAGATGGGACTAAACCATTGATTTTGCGACACTATGACGACACCAGCTTTTGACCATTAAAAAGATATCAACGCGTAGATACCGCGGTGCCGATTTTTTTTCAAGTTTTCACTTCTGTCAGCACTCCCGAAGTGCCACTGTTTTTTTTTTTCGGCGTTTTTTGCCAAATATTGTACGGTGGTACGGACCGGTTGTGTACGTGTCCGACTCGCACATGGCCGGTTCTTTTTTACTTCGTGGCAGGATTCTAACGGAAACTAAGTTGTAGCTACCGTAGTTTGTCCAGCTGTACAGTAGGCCGCACCTCCCTCCGTGGTAACACTTTGACCAGCTGGCCTAGCTTAGTAAGGTGTGCTACTGAGGAGTTTGTTACGCCACTTCTTCTTCCCAGCTAAAGGAACTAGGAAGTGGTGAAGGGTGGGCGTCTTGGGGGACTGTCTTATGTAATTTTGACGTTCGAAAAGTGCTGATTCTCAGCCTAGTTTGAATAAATGACTTTTGAATTTAAGGAGTTTCAATAAAATGCGAGTCCAGCTTGCACCTACTGATTTTCTAGATTCTGATTTTTTATTTGCTAGACTAAAATTACTTTTTGTCGACATAAAAATAACTTAAGTATTAAATAATCTAGTTACCGAGTGACTCTCGCCAAGGATCACTGAATCATTCTCTGTAGGAGGACCTGTACCCTAATTGCGTAATACAACACAACCACAATCTGCTTCGATTTGAAACAGATTGCTAATCCATTGCTTCATAAGTTAGAAAAACAATCTGCTCAACGACGTAATAACGCAACGCAATGAATGTGAACACAACGCAAATGAACAAAATGGAACAAATTAGGCAAAATTGTTTTTACGAAAATAAGTTACGCAATTAGGGTACTGTTGTCTGTTGCATATTTTTTTTAAATTTTATTATCGTGTTATTTAAAAACGTCATTATGAGATAAGTACTTGTGTTTATCACGCCTAATCATGTGTTTCCTGTCTGCTGGCTGAAAATCAACAACACAAATTGCATTTATTAAGAATGGGAATCTGACTGCTTAGATCTTCAAAGATACCTACATAATGGATTTGGATGCGGTTTTCATTATACGGGGTAGCAGGGACATCGACGCGAAAACTGAAACCATAGATTCAATACATGATTCTGAAACCCCCTGCGTTGAAATTTTTCGTTGGTTATTAAAAAAGAAATCTGGTCTTCCATACATTTTGACCGCGTAGGTATTGCACTTTTCTATGAATACAGCATTTTTTTTTAAATAACCGACGAATTTTTTTTTATAACCTTGAATCGAGACTTATGCGGGTGAAAGAAAAAAAACTGCCACTTTACATTGCGACTACATACGAGTACTATGTTTCTAACATACAACAGATGACCGTAAAATGACTTCCGGTTTCGAAAAAAGGCATAATAACCATGATCATTGCCGACACACGTTCAATAAAAAAAAGAATGTCATAACGGAAACGGCGGGAAAGTATAGAATGACAGATGAAAAAAACTTTTATTGTCACGACAATAAGCCCTAAATAGGATCTTATTTTCGTCACAAATCTTGCGTAAAGCCGGATTTAGGTACCTACAACAGCTTATTTTCGGAGTTATAAATGAGAAATTGCACGCATCCGTTTGAGGTTGGCTGTCAAAGTTTGACAGGTTGTCGGTCGTGCAAAAAATGTGGGTGTCGTCAACATTTTATATCAGTCAGTATGTACTCATTAGAAAAACATTAGAAGGTTCAAAAAAGCGTACGTAGCGTATTGAATGAAGCTAAAAAATGAAAAGCTTACTGAATCGTAAGTATGTCATCGTCATCATAGTCACTATCATATAACTTCCTGCAAATGTCCACTTCCCGGTCCTCGGACTAGGTCTCTCAATTTGCATTCACTTTAATCGTTTAATCGGGAGTTACTTTGATACTAGCAGATAGCAGAGCAGGCCATTTGAAGGAGTTGCCACTGCACGTTTTTTTCGCCTTTTAGTGCACTTATAGGTGATCGGAAGAGGTGCCCTATTCCTTATTGTGAACAATATTGCGTCTTCCTGCAGTTATTGTCTGTTAAAGTAATCAGTTATGCATCAAAGGATGTTCAAGAATAATCACCATAATTTGATAAAAGCCATTAGAATATAAATAGTCCCCTATTCCAAACCTTATGCATAATGAATTCATCTCTACATCACAAAAATAATAGATATCACCAAAAGGTTACACACCCCTGAACATCCTCTTTTTTTTTTCGTTGCAGGAGGCACAGGCGTGTGGCGTGCAGCCTACACGTGGCGGCCATTTATAAAAAACCTTTTTTTATCTGTGCATTTTGAATCTTCCGCCTCCATGCATTTTACGTCTTAACGCTTTCCAAATAAAGTCTTTTCGATTCAATCTTTGGTTTTACACTGATGATATGTTTTGTAACGATGCCAGATTAACCTAATATTTATTTATGATTTATGGAGTTCAACGTTATTTGTTATTTCCTGCTTTTCGTTTTGTCTAATACATGAAGTAGGTATTCTAGTAAACATGATTACCAAAGGGGTATCGTGTTACCCGGTTGTGCGGTCAGATAAGCAGTCGCTCCATGTAAAATACAGGTAATCAACTCTGCATTCGGTTAGACTGGAAGCCGACCCCAACATAGTTGGGAAAAGGCTAAAACATGATATTGAGACCGCAGTCTGGATTTTTGGTGCAATAGGTTCGCCCCCTGTTACCTAAATGGGACTTAACAGGCGAAATCTGTGTTCTCTACACCTCTGCTTTGCCTACCCGTTTCGGGGAATGTAGTCGTGATGTTGTGTTACTTCAAGTTTTTTGTATCGTCAAAAATGAAGTATTCTAGTAAACCAGTCTTACCAAGGGTTATCGTGTGACTCAGTTACCGAGTTGAGGAGATCAGATAGGTATTCGCTCCATGTAAAATACTGGTATTCAGCTGCGTCCGGGAAGGAACACGGGTGGGTTTTAGTCAGTTAGAGTCTGACACGCCCTCCCGCTCCGCCCAGAGCGGGAGAAGTTATTTGATAATTTCCCAACCAAAAAAAAAAACATGCTGCGTCCGGTTACACTGGAAGCCGACCCCAACATATTTGGGACAACTCAGATGATGAAGAGCTCGCCCTCTGGAATGGATTTGTGCACAGTTGATGTCAATAGACTTGCTCGCCCCTTGACATCTCTGCCTAACCCTTCGGGGATTACAAGTGTGATGTTATATTATATCTGCCTCGTTGGTCTAGTGGTCGCAAGCGCTACTGCTGACCATGAGGTCCTGGGTTCGATTCCCAGGTCGGGCAGTGTTGTTGAGTTTTTCATCTGGAATGTGTCGGTAGCAGCCTGGAGCCTGGATTTGTGCCCGGTTGATGGCAATAGACTCGCCCCCTGTAACTGGCGAAATATAGATGAGTACCGTACTCGGCATCAAACAGCATCTTTCTGTTCTGGTCCAAACGCGCATCCTCAAATACTTCGGACACGTCTCGAGGCGTGAGGGTGAGGGTGACTCTATAGAGCGTCTTGTCGTGCAGGGTAGAGTGGAGGGCACTAGACCACGCGGACGCTCACCCATGAGATGGACTGACCAAATTAAATCCGCAGTTGGCGAACCCGTGTATGAGTGCACAAAAAATATAAAAAAATCGGAGTAGATGGTGAGAAATCGTGAGGCGAATCACATCAGCCCCTGGACAAGAAACTACATAAAAACCACGACCGCTCTGACAAGAGTGCTACAAAGAAAACCGTACACTTATGTTTCGACAGATACTTTACACATCTATCCATCTCATCGAGAAATACAAGGTGTTAGACTATGTCATTTTATTTGTTACTTCCTGCTTTTCGTATTGTCAAAATAATGCGTTATTGCCGCTTTTTTATTTGATTGAAATCTTAAGGCGGAAAGCGTTTTCCTGTCGCGGCATTATAGAATCTATGTATTAAGGAAGTGATAAGGTTTATGTGTTTTTGTTATCACATTTCATCAAGCTATTATTTTTTATTGGAACTCGGATTATTGTGTGTCCTGTTGTTCTGATAACAATCGGTTTAAGAACCTTTCTATAGATTAGATACATTTTAGTGACCCGCATACATGATACAGTACCTAGGCGACCGAGGTGTGCTCTGTTGAAAATAGCAGAGTATGGAGCCAATTCTCTTGTACACCGAACTAAACTAATTAAACTATCACTAAAATTCCTTACTTTTGGCTATGAGAATCAAAGCTGTTCTGCAAAATAAATTCTCTAAATTTAAAAATGATTTTGACACAACTAAATCGAATTTGACAATCGCGACACACGTGGTACTTTTGCCCTACACTGTGATTTTTTTTAGAGCGGACGCGCAGTTGGGGCGGCCTCGACGTGTTTTCTAAGGAATTTTTCACTTTTTGTATGGAAAATAAGAAAAATTACCTACATGTTGGGTTTATAACCATATAGGGTATATAACCATATTTGACACCACAATGTTAAGCATACCAGACAGTCTACAGAACTATAGTGACAATGACATGGTTAACGACTTGAACGAACAAATTAAATCACTTACAATGCAATTAATGAGTGCTCATCAAGAAATAGACGACTTAAATAACGAGAATTTCCGTTTAAAAACTGATCTACAAAAATCTTTGAAGACGGTCGAAACCTGTAAAAAGACTTGCATAACGCCTGATAGGAAAAATGTCTCAATATCATCGGCTCGCAAAAAAACCCCTAAACAACAAAACAGTTCACCGAATATCTCAAGCAATGAGTCCACGAGTAGAGATACCACTCCTTATAAAAATATAAAAATGCTTAATAAGGAAACCCAAACATCCAATCTGACTAACGACAAATCGACGCAAACTAGTCAAAAATCAACAGCAACTTCTCAAGTGTGTAATAATGCTTGCGAAAATACATCAGGAGCGAGGTATCTACCAAAACATAAAAACAGATTATCTGTAATAAGCAGCAATTGCACAAAGGGAACTCTGCCCCTAATCGAAGAAATCTTCTCAAAACATTTTAATTTTTGTCATCATCTACTGCCACAAGTCACCGCACCAGGCTTCCTGAACTCACTTATATATAAATTAAAAGAATTCACGATGAGCGATTACTGCCTGTTTTTCATTGGAGAAAATGATCTGAACAATGGAGAATATTTGAATATACTTTACAACCTTAAAAACGCCATGAAAAATATCAACCACACAAACCTTATTATCTGCGCTCCGACGTACAAAACTGGTGCTCTAATTCACAATTATAAAGTTGATTTATTTAATAACCTACTATGCCTAGACATAAAAAACAATCAATATGCATATTTTTTTCGATAGTAATCGCACCCTATCACTTGAGATGTTTTCCAATAGTACCGGAAAATTAAGCAGAAATGGATGGAGGAACATTTTTGAACAAATCATGTCTAACATATTGATAGACTACAAATTATTCTGCTCTCAAGAAGATTTCACAAACGACAATATTGACCAAACGCCGCCAATCTCAAATAGCGTGACTGAAGATAAATCAACAACAACACAAGACCAGTTATTTCTTTTATAAGCACATGAACATCATGCACCAAAACATCGCTGGACTTCTTAATAAAACTGATATGTTGACGTTGCATATCCAAGAGCTATACGCAAAAAACAAAAATTTAGATATAGATGTTTTATGCATCACTGAACATTTCGTAACCTCAGGACAGGAATCTTTAATCAACGTTCCAAATTATAAGCTTGCAGCGTGTTATTCAAGAAGTAAGAAGCGAGGAGGAGCATGTATCCTTATTAAAAACAAATACGAATGTAAAGAGCTACCTAACACATCTATAATGGGTGTATTTGAATATTGTGCAATAGAATTAAGACGGGAGGGATTAATAGTCGTTTGTATTTATAGACCACCGAACATGTCCTGTATTAATATGTTTTTTGATCATCTAGATACTTTGTTAAAGAAATTGTGTACCAAGGCAAATAAAAAAATAGTAGTATGCGGCGACTTCAACATCAACACACTGAAAAAAAATAACTTTACATTAGACTTTGAAAATTTACTGCTGAATTATAATCTAAAGTTAGTGATTAATCAAGCAACTAGACCAAAAAGCGGAACGTGTTTAGATAACTTTGCTCACAATTCCAAACAAAATTGTATGAGTGATGTAGTCGACTTCGGTTTATCGGACCATACCGCTCAAATTTTAAAAATACCGGTAAACAAAACATGTACAATAAATTCCTGGCGAATTCAAAAGCGTAACTTGTCCAGAGAGAATTTAATTTTGTTTAAAAAGCACCTTCAATGCCTATCTTTCTCAGAAGTACTTGAAACAGATGACCCTAATGATGCATATAATAATTTTATTGATCTCTTTCGTCTATTATATAACTTATGCTTCCCGATGCAATTAAAAAATGTAAAATCTGATAAAAAAATTAAATGGCTATCGCGCGGAATTAGGATTTGTAGCAGAAAACAACGGAATATGCTATGGAAATACAGAAAATCACCTACAAGCGAAAACAAAAATACATTTCAAAACTATGCACATAAACTCAAAAAGATTGTGAAACTAACTCAAAGAGCCCAAAATAATTATTTGATTAATAGCTCAATAAACAAATCAAAATCATCATGGCAAATAATAATAATAATTTAATTAAGGAACCAATTTTGCAAATAATGGAAGGAAACAAACTAATAAAAGACCCCAGGCAGATTGCTGAATCTTTTAATAATTTTTTTGTTGACCAAATACATGATGTATCCAGTTATTGTACGGGAAATACAGCTGTAATTACCAAAACCCGTAATTCTTTGTTTATGCAGCCGGTAGGCCCCCAAGATATTACACGTGTGATACAAAACTTAAAAAATAAAAAAAGTTTCGGATTCGATGGCATTTCAACCGTTGTAGTCAAATTTGTCTCTAATATTATCGCAAAACCATTAAGCCATATAATAAATGTGTGTATAAGCTCAGGTAAATTCCCTGATGAATTAAAGACTGTGATTATAAAACCATTGCACAAAAAAAATGACAAGGAAGACATGACAAACTATAGACCTGTAGCTCTTATTTCAGTATTCTCTAAGATCTTTGAAAAAATCATTTATGAATCTATTTACACTTTTATAACTAAAAATGACATTTTATGTGAAGAACAAAAGGGCTTTCGAAAAAATAAAAATATCAACATGGCAATATTTGATCTCTTGAAAGTAATCATGAATAATGTAGATAAAAAAAACCCTATTTGTGCAATATTCACAGACATGACAAAGGCATTCGATTATGTAAAACATGACACTCTCTTAAATAAACTCAGCGATTATGGCATAAGAGGAAACGTGCTAAATTTAATTAAATCATATCTCACGGATAGAAAACAGTGCACAGAACTATCGAGAATCTGTACTAAAACCAAGCGTGAACTGAAATACCTATCCAGTTGCAGAGTAACAGAGTTTGGAGTTCCACAGGGTAGTGTACTCGGTCCATTACTGTTTCTACTCTATATTAATGACCTACCCCGTCAAATTCGTCAGCCAATGACATTATTTGCCGATGACAGCACTGCTATAGTCGAATGTATGAATGAGATGAACTACGAATATGAAATAAACAGCACACTTAAAACAATAATAGATTGGCTTAATAGGAATAATCTAGTCATAAATTTACAAAAAACTAAAGTCATACATTTTCACCAGAGGTTACAGCCAAAAAAAGTAATTACTGAATATAATGGCCAAATCGTAGACACAGCTTCAATGACTAAATTCTTAGGAGTGCAGATTGACGATAAATTGACATGGAAATCTCAGGCCGAAAATGTGTGCCAAAAACTTAGTAAATCTTCATATGTACTATATAACCTCTCAAATAAACTAAATATAAATACATTAGTTATAGCCTATCATGGATTAGTTGCTTCAGTATTAAGATACGGTGTCATATTTTGGGGCAACTGCAGTGAGAGGGAAAGAATATTTAGGGTCCAAAAACGATGTCTTAGATCAATGACAGGTCTTAAGTGTACTGAAAGTTGTCAACCTGTATTTATATCCCTAAAAATTCTGACATTACCTTGTTTATATATACTAGAAGTGGCCCTATTCGTTAAATTAAATAAATACCTATTTACCTCAATGATTGACATAAGACAACGCACAGCACCAATGAGGTCCCAGTATAAAAACCAATTGCGCACAGGTGGTCATAAAACAGCCTTATTAAAAAATAGCATCCTCTCCATGGGACCGCTTATATATAATAAATTACCTGAAAATTTAAAAGACCTACCCATAAAAATGTTTAAAAAACAATTAACAAAACTATTGCTGGAGAAATGTTATTACACAGTTAAAGACTTTTTAAATGACAAAACTTTATAGGAAAATGCTTTTGATAAATGTACGTTGCCTTTGCAATTTCGAATGTTTTAGATGACTTTGACATAATGACATAGCGATTTTTTTTTTATTTTTTTTATTGTTGTTGTTATTATTGTAATTTGACATAACAGATCTTGACATTACTAGATTATCTAAATTCTTTATCTAATAATTGTGATTGTTGTTAACGTTTTGGAATATTTTGACTTAAGCTTTTTGACATTACACATTTCTACATTTATATTCTTCATTGTATAATTTGTGAGAGATTTATATGTAATTCATCATTTTTTTATTTTTTTTATTGTTGTCTGATCTGTAACAATCTATTAAATTCGATTATGGCTAATGATGATCGTAATAGCTGTATCTATATTACTATTTAATTCAAATCTAATATTTTGCATGCCGTAAGGTAAAATGTATCGGGACACTTAATAAATATTCCAACTTATATGTATACCTACATTATCAGCAAATAAATGATTTCTTTCTTTCTTTCTTTATCGGTTTTATAAAGGGGGTCTAAATTTTCATTATTTTTGCGATAGGACACACCATTTTCGAGATATAAGCAAAAGAAAAAAAAAGACACTACTGTTTTTGCACCTGAAGTCGAGGTGTTAGTGTGAATTTAAAGTTCATGACAACCAATTTAATTTCACACGTTTTTAATCGCGATTAGAAATAGTCAGATTTAGTTAGACAATCAAAATTTTAGATGAAAAACGTCAGATTCAGAATAGCAAAACTGCCATTTTCACTAAATTAATACCTATCTCAGTGCCATCTTAGCGCTGTCAAACTAAATTATAGTTAAGTTGTGTCACTTTAGTTTATTTCAGAATGGGAAATCGTCGTTTGACAGGAATAAACCAAATTTTGGCGATTAGTAACAAGAGAATCGGCACCAATGCTCATTTAACGCACAATACAATCAATTATTAGGATCCCAAATCACTTTCAGAGATTTCTTCATCACCATCTATCATATAGATCTCATAAGTAATAATAATAAAAGTTCTCTAGACCGAATTTCGGCCATAGTGACCAACCTCAGCAGAGACCAGGCTTCGGCGCGGGAGATATTATAGTGCACACGTGGTGTGCGCGGAGACAGGTGCACTCTCTTCCCTCACTCTCATAGTCCGATGGGAGTAAGACGGTGACGGCTTATGGGGACGGCAACCCGACCACGACCGGAGAGACATCAGGCGCAGTGCCAACGGCACCTAGGCACGGGAGTATCGCACCGCCAACTTCCAAACTCTGGGCTTTTACAAGAAATTTCTAATTGAAAAACCCAATACACTGCCCGCACAGCAATCGCACAGCAATCGCACTTGAGACCACTTGACCAACGGGGCAGTCAAATCCTATAGTACTCCACTGCTGAACATAGATCTCTCAAATCCCACGCCATTAAACTAAGCGTATGCTTAGACGCAGGGCACGCAGGTTCACGCAGCGCAGGACAGAGCAGATTTTGTAATGCATGAACGGAGCTGTGGTCTGACCTGCTCTGCGTCTCGTTGTAGAGCCGGCACAGATTTCTACGCGACGCGTGCAGATCGACACTTGTTTTTACCACTGATTCATAATTTTGTTTCAATGACAGATTGTTTGTACTAGCTAGGACGCGAATGTGTCTGTGGAGCTGCGTCGCAGCATGCACTCGCGGCCTATGTATGCGTCGCCTGCAAAATCTGTACTGTGCTGTGCTGCGTCGCCTGCGTCTCAGCATACGTTCTCATCCAGCTGCTACTAGCCACCCTGTGAAGATCGTCGCTCCACCTAGCCTGAGGGCGTCCTACCTTAGGGCGCTTTCAATTTAGACGTTTCGTGTCGGACCGCTGCCGCACGTTTACCGTGCCGCTGGTTATAACCCGCTGCCGGACCACTGCAGTACGGTAGCAGTCCGATACCAAACGCCTAAATTGAAAGCGTATCTGACTGCCGTGCGTTTGTATACTAGTGACGTTTTAAATATATTTGACAACAGTTAAGCCATGGACTCTGACGAAATGAACACATGGAGTTTGCGACGTTACCGTCCTGTTGTCGAGCGTTCGCGGTACCGACGCCGCACTGTTGCCGCACCGCGCGCTTTGTGTGAAAACAAACGACCATCCGTGCGCAATACGACAAACGCACCGCTTCGGCACCGCAGCGGTCCGACACGAAACGTCTAAATTGAAAGCGCCCTTACGTTTACCGATTCGCGCTCTCCACTCAAAAACACGTGTCTCCCAACAGTCATCGGTTCTATGGCTAATATGGCCGGCCGACGGCCCAGACGTTTTGTAATTGATGGTTTTCTATTAAATAATAACCCAGTCAAAAGTAAAGAAGGGCTGACGCACTCCTGTTAAAAAATCAGTGCCAAAAAAGTATATCCTATCTACTTACGTGCATTGCCAATGTCAGGCCTTTTTTCGCCAGCTCGACACCGGAAATGACGACATACCATCACTTTCTTCATCCCACATACGGAAATGGGGCAAACACGATATAATGGGATATCCTTTTTATTGTTCAGAGGAACCGGAAATGCACGGCGGCAAGCGACGGAGGATATTATACCATGTTTTGCATACACTTCCCGTCAATTGAGCTACTGTTAATTTACTTTGTTTAATTTTTCAGTTAATTATTTTGTATTATGATCTTGAGATGTGAAAGGAATTTTACATATGTTTGAATGCTTTTGTTAACAGTGTTCTGACTTTTTATATCCAAGTAGGTAGGCCTATTATTAATAGTCGCGACTCAATAGGTCGCGGGTTCAAATCCAGGCATGCACTTCTTCACCACTGCACTCTCACAACGGTGAAGGAAAACATCGTAAGGAAACCGGCATATCCTAGAACCAAAAATTCGAAGACATCATTATGATTATGACATCCATCCATCCACCATCCACGAATCACAGGAGAACCAAGGTAACCGACATAGCCCGAAGAATTGCCAAACTTAAGTGGCAATGGGCAGGGCACATTGCTCGCAGAACGGATGGCCGATGGGACCGAAAGGTTCTGGAGTGGCGACCGCGTACCGGAAGACGTAGCGTTGGAAGGCCTCCCACAAAATGGACCGATGACCTTGTGAAGGCCGCAGGAATCCGCTGGATGCGGGAAGCACAGAATCAGTCGAAATGGCGGTGCTTGGCGGCTTATGTTCAGCAGTGGACGTCTTTCGACTGAAATGATGATCATGATGATCCACCAACTGGCACTGGGCCCAGGTGGTAGATTACGGTCCACTCTCACACATAGAGAGGAGGCCTGTCCCAGCAGTGGGAACATTATAGACTCAGGATTATCCTATGCCTAGTTTTGAGTAGTAATCTGGATGGCTATAAGAGTAGGGGAAGACCATAGAAACGATGGATGGACTGTGTGGAAGAAGAAATGGCTAGGCAGGGCGAGACTACCGAGATGTATGGAAGAAGACGACATGTTTATTTATTTATTTATTTACTAGCTTCTGCCCACGACTTCGTACGCGGATCCTGTTGCTTATGCCAGCGACAACGGGGTCATCAAAATCGAAGATCTGAAACGTCTGATGTCGAATTCTAAGAGCCCGGGGACGAGAAAACAACGGAATGCGCGAGGCGATTCGAGACGTTCCAGATCTTTCATTTTTGTAAGCCAACAGGAAATGCCCATCAGACTAAACAACTTTTGCTAAGACGTCATTCCTATATATGTTATAGTGTCGCTGGGCTTTGGAGTTCCACAACAGGTGTTTCAGTAGCTGGTCTGTCGCGGTTTTGCATCAGGTGTTCCATTTTCCAAAATAAATTAAAGCCTACATGTTGCCCAGACTTAATACCTATACAACAAAAAACTTTTCTTCCCGTAATTCCGCAGCGGATCCCAAGGGTACACTGAATTAACAATAATATTGCAAATAACATTTTTTATCAACTGTATTTGGGGTTTTTCTTTCAGGAGCTAATATGTAAAGACCGGAAGCGTTGTTATTTATTTATGTAATCACTTACAACTACCTATTTTTACAGGCAAAACCCAATGCAATAGTGAAGCAAACTTAATAATAACAACTTATTTTCTAAAACTTATTACAAACAACGTTAGCCTTGTGAATTCACTCCGTGTACAAGCAAAGATATCTAATTTCTCTGCTACAAGGTTAAGGGTGCGAATCGCCCGCGTCAGGGGCGCCTCATGTTGCGTCGACCATACTAAGAACAATCAAGATGATATGCTATAATATCATCTTGATTATCATGCCCATCTTGATGATCTCGATGTGGAGAGGGAGCGGAGGGCACTGTCGGTACGGGGAAACATAAATTCGCTCGCTGTACGGCAGACGTTAAATTGACGCTATTTAATTAAATAGCGTACTGTCAAAATTTCTACACGAGTGGTCTATGGGTTAATTAAGTACACACAAAGTGCCTACAATGCCCTCAGAGTACCTACAATATTTTCAGGGCACTGTTGCGGCTCCCGCGTTCTTGTGCTTCAGGCATGTTTGCTGACGCGCATATACTTAGATGATTTACCAATTATGCGGAAGAAAACCACGTTAGTCTTGAAAAATGTGCGGGGGAGTAGCAAAAGCATCCTGAAAATGATAGCAGATAGGTTGGATGCGGCTGTGTTCAAACGATTCATCAATCTGCATGTTGTGAGGTGCGGGTTGATGAATCGACATTATTTTCCACCTTTATTTCTGTAAGTACGTAATAACCAGCGTTGCCAGATTTTTTTTGCCCAGCTGGGATTCTGAAACATTTTGAGTGAAAAAAGCGGGATTCTTTCGTCGAAAGCGAGACATACCTAGTAAATAAAAACGTATATAATCAGAAGTTTTTAAATATTTATCTTTTTATTTGAGTTTTAAGTTACGTTTACGTAACAATAGATAGCAAAAATATCCATAGAAAATGAATTTTAATAAAAATATGATATTTTAAATCAGATTAACCCTATTCGTTAGGTAGTCGAGTCTTCTGCCTTCTGAATAAAAAAATAAAAGCAAAAATCAAAGTTAAAAAAAGATTTATTAATTAGAAAAATGTGGTGTTTCAAATAATATAATCTAAGGAGCTAGTGAGATTACGCGCCGGGTGCGGCCAGTCCACACTTGTCTGTGCCACCCGACCGCGCTTCCTCACACACGATCGAGTAATCGAGTTATTCCCGAAAAGCGGGACAGCCTGTCCCGCGCGGGACATTAAATTTTGATTTAAAAATCGGGCCGTCTGGCAACGCTGCTAACAACATTCTTTTTAAGCTTTTTGAAACTAACACTATGGGCCTTGGTTGTTTGAAAATAAAATATTTTTATTTTATTATTATTATGCGCAGACATCCTGAGAAGCGTAGTTTTCACTTCAAACCAAATATTAACAACACACCTACTATTTCTGTCACCAACGCCGGGCATTGCTGCGTCCCGTTTGAAGAGTTATTATATGGGTAACGGTGTAGTTTGCCACATCAGCCACACGAGACTACAACTTTCCACTTCGACCGGTTCTGTGCTTCCCGCATCCAGCGGATTCCTGTGGCCTTTACCAGGTCACCGGTCCATCTTGTGGAACAATATACTGGCTGGTAATAGTTTAACTGCCCAATTGATTTAGTCATCTAGTGGTTAGATGAGCGACTACTGAGCGTGAGGTCCAGAATTTGATCTCTAGGTCGGGCGGTGTTATTGGGTTTTTCCATCAGAAATTTCTCTAGTAAAATACAATAGACGTTGATATATTTAGTAACTTGTTTCGCTTAATTCCTAGAGCCATAAAAACACCGAGCGCTGGACGCAGAGCGCGCGTCCAACACTCGGTGTGGCAACACGCCGTGTTCGAGTTCCTAACAAGTCAATCGTCATCCTGAGGGTGCCTCGTTGAGAGGTGAAACACGTGTCGATTTCTTACAGGGTTTTTTATGACTCTAGGAATAGCTAAGCGGAACAGGTTACTAAATATATCCACGTCTATTGTATTTTATAATGGATTCCCGCAAGGTCACGCCTGAATCAATTAACTTTCTCTCTAGTAGCCAATCCCGATTTGTTCCTGATTATCGACAATAGGCTCGCCCCCTGTTACATGGGACTTGGCACAATGTATGTGTAGTCAGAAGCCCAAGTCTGACAACCACACATTGGGAAAAAATACTTTTTGTTCAAAAATCTACCTACACTACAATTTTTGACGAATCGCTGCCATTTTTTTTTTATACACGCCTTAGATAACACACACTTTGGTGTGTCACTGCCATTTTTCCAAAATCGAAATTTCTTTTTTTTAAATTCTTTTAAAAATCGGGAAATTAATCAAATCTTTATTTGGGCTTTCTTTTTGTATCCGCCATTTTGATTTTTATAAACAGACACTAAATTCATGACCAGGGACCTCAAAAACCCCTGAAAATTGATTTTTGCTAAAATCTTTTTTTTAGAAATTGTTGTTTGCTTCCCGATTTTTTGAGGTTATAGTATTGAATTTTAAGGAAAAGTGCCAGTGACACACCAAAGTGTGTTATCTCAGGAGTGTATAAAAAAAAATGGCAGCGATACGTCAAAAATTGTGGTGTAGACAGATTTTTGAACAAAAACTGTCATTTTTTCCCACTGTGAACCAGTCCTACCAAGGGGTATCGTGTTACCCAGTAATTGGGTTGTGGAGGTCAGATAGGCAGTCGCTACATGTAACATACTGGTATTCCCCTTCCGTCCGAACATTGCTCGAAAGCAGACGTGTTTTTTGGTTGTCTCCTTGAATTTATAAAGCTACCTTTTATTCTCAAAAATTATTATTTCCCACTTATTATCAATTTGTTATTTCTTAAAACGTCATAAAATAATTTATTTAATTAAATAATAAACAAGTCAAGAAGTGTTCTATTCCCGAATAATCAAGTCGGGAAGCCCCTGGAAGAAACCTCATCAGCAACTGCTACCAGGTCACCATAAGCTGAGACGACTACCAAAGACTGAGAACTGAGTACGAACGGGTGAGTGAGAGGAAAGAAAGAAATAAAACACATTGTCTCCAAAATAAAAGTACTAGGGTCGCATAGAGACACAAGACATTTTAAATTGTACTAATAGAAAAGGATTTTCAACATCACTTGCAATAGTCCAAGTGGTTCGTTTCCTAAGCGCTGAGGTCGCACTTTGGAAAGCCCGAGTTCGAGTCTCACCAGGAGGAATTATTTTTGTGTTTTCTTGAATTGTGTCTTAAGTTGACCTATCGCTACAATACAACAAAAAAATCATGTCGGTAAAACGGACTCCACCACCTTCCATTGTAAGTTACGAGTCAGAATTAGAAATGCCAACGGAAAAGGTGGATGTTGTTGATACACAACGTAAGCGCAAATTTGACCAGGTGGATGATATGAATGTTTTTATGTCCGAAATGAAGAACCTGTTCACTAATTTCGAAAAGCAGCAGAATTATAAATACAATGCTCTGCAGGCATCTATGAATGAGATAAGAGAAATAAACGCATCAATAAAAAAATCATGTGATTTTGTAACAGGGAAATATGACGATCTGTTGAAAGAATTCAATAAGCTAACATCAGAACGTAAAGAGAACTTAGCTTATATTCAGATACTGGAGGAAAAGGTCGAAAACCTAGAAAGACTGCAAAGATCTTCCTGCCTTGAATTGAGGAATATACCCGCTAAATTGCGAGAAACAAAAGAAGATCTTTCAAAAATTGTTATAGATACTGGTAAAGCTTTAAATCTTTCGATAACTACTTCTGACATACGAGATGTTTACCGCCTAAATACAAAGAATGAAACAAACAAACCTATCTTGGTCAATTTTACGACAATAATCTTGAAGGAAAAGATCGTTCATTCAATTAAATCTTATAATCGAGCTAACAAAGACAAAAAGCTGTCAACCGCTAAAATAAATGTAAATGGTCCTGATGTCCCTGTATACATATCAGAATATCTCACTTACAGGGCTAAACGCCTGTACTTTTTAGCTCGAGATTTCTCAAGAACAAATGGCTACACTTTCTGCTGGACTGCGCATGGAAAGATCTTTGTGCGCAAGAAGGAAGGAGAATCCGCACACTGCATTAACAATGAATCTGACTTAAAGACTCTAAATGTTGAAGTTTGACTATTCTTCAGTAATAATCACGATCTTCCACTTATTTTAATTATAATTACAATTTTAAAATGTGCATGCTTACCTTTATTTTTTATATTTTTATGGAAATACAACACATCTTGCGCTCTTGTCACTCTAACACACATATTATACACATGGTGTACCCAGCATACGTCAACTTGCTTTCCTGTCACTCTCATTGGGTGTCTAAAAAATACAGTTTCTCAAACTAAAAGTAAAAAACTTTGTCTGGTTGACCACAACAACAGTCAGAGTCCGGTCATTGTGCCTTTTACTAGCAACATAATTAACTTTTACCGCACTTGTGGATAATTTGAATGGGTTTATGGATTCTGTAGAATCCCTAAATGTATCTCGATCCTTCGTGTGCTCACCGGACCAATGCTTACAGCACTTGCAATCCACCAAGCAAACGCTTAACACTTTACACGTAAACATTCGAAGTTTGAACCGGAACTTTGATGGCTTAAATGTCCTCATACACTCCATGGATATTAAGTGTGATGTAGTTATTCTTTCAGAGTGCTGGTTGAGTAAAGTTTCTGACATCCCTGTTTTGGATGGTTTTGCCTCGGCAAGGTCTACGTTTAGTAACCAAAACGACGGTGTTTTAATCTATATTCGTTCCGAGTTAAAGTATAAGATTACTGAACCGTGGTTCCGGGACGCTAACTGTCTTATTTTGAGGTTAGAACCAGACGTTGCGATTGTGGCAATATATCGATCACCTTCAATCAGAAATATTGAACATTTTGTTAGCTCCTTAAATGACACACTGACTTCCCTTTCATCGGTGAGAACAGTAGCAGTGATTGGTGACTTAAACATTAATATTCGTCCAGGAAATGGTGATCCAAATTCTGATGAATATTTAAATATAATGGCATTTCATGGGCTTCTACCAGCCCACCTCTTTCCGACACGTATTGATAACTGTCTGGACCACGTCTTTCTTAAATCGGATAAGTGTTCGACAGCACTGGTTCTAGACTCGTTCTTTACCGACCACGCACCTGTTTTGTTTTGCCTTGAATCTGTCTCTTTTGTTGAGAAACCTAAAAGCATGATTCGCCAGATTAATCTTCCGGGTGTCATTAATCACTTAGAAAGCTTGGACTTCTCTAGCATTCTGGATAGCACAGACCCCAATCAAAGTGCGGAGCTACTTATCTCCATTTTAACAGATTCAGTAAACGAACATAACAAATTAAAGAAAGTACCGCACAGAAAGAGAATTATTAAGCCATGGATCACTCCTGGTCTTTTGAGATGCATACGCAATCGTGACAAACTACATTTAAAGTCAATGCAGGGTCCTGAAAATCACATAGATAAACTAACTTATTCAAGATATCGAAATTATTGCAATAACCTGCTAAAGACGATTAGGTGCCGATATGAACAGAATGAGCTCCAAAAGGCCAGTGGAAATCCCAAGGCAACTTGGGATATCATAAAGTCCATTAGCTATAAAAACACATCCACTAGTAAATCGGGGGATCTCCTTAATATCTGCAGTGATCCTGATGCCTCTGTAAACTCTATAAATAATTACTTTGCAAATGTTGGATGTAATCTTGCGCAGAAGATACAGCTGGCTCAACATACTGTCAATTCAAACTTTGATTTTAACTCTTTGCCCAACCCGCAGGGCAACTCACTGGTTTTGCTCGAGACCGACTTTGCAGAGGTCAACAATATAATCACGGAATTAAAGCATAACTGTGCTGTTGGCTACGATGGGTTACCTGCTTCAGTTATTAAATCTGCTAGGCATGTCCTCATCCCCTCAATCACTCATGTATGTAACCTGTGCTTGTCAAAGGGTATCTTCCCAAACGCCTTTAAAAAGGCATTAGTTTCACCTATATTTAAGGGCGGGGATGCAGACCGTGTCGAAAACTATAGGCCTATATCGGTTCTTACGACCTTGTCCAAAATCTTAGAAAAAATCCTAAATAAGAGATTGCTGAATTATTTAGAACACAATAATGCAATTGCCTCAAACCAATACGGCTTCAGGAAAGGCAAATCAACTGAGGATGCTGTGCTTGAGCTATCAAATCACATCACTAAGAATCTAGACACCAGGACTAAAACGATAGGTATATTCTTAGATTTGGCCAAGGCTTTTGACACGGTCTCAACTCCCATCCTCTTACAAGCATTGGAGGCTCTAGGAATACGAGATGCCGCTCTGAAGATTTTTTGCGACTACCTCACTGATCGTAGTCAGCGTGTTAAGGTTGAAAAATACACTAGCGACGATGAGTATTTATCTTTCGGAGTCCCGCAGGGCAGTGTGCTGGGTCCTACACTCTTTCTTGTTTATGTAAATAGGCTATGCCAACTCACTATACCAGACTGCAAGATTCTTGTCTATGCTGATGACACTGCACTTATTGTAAGTGGAGATACCTGGGCTTCTGCACACCGCTCGGCTGAAATTGCTCTTGGTATAGTGATGGACTGGCTTTCCTGTAATCTGCTAACATTAAGTGTCTCCAAAACCCACTATGTTGCTTTCTCAGCGAACTCTTCCACACAGCCTAGCATTCCAGATATAAAGGCTCATAGATGCTCCCATCCTGCGCTTAACACCTGTAATTGCCCTCCTATTCAGAGAACATCTTGCGTGAAGTATCTAGGGGTGCACATTGATTGCCCACTAAGTTGGAATAAACATTTAGACGTAACAGTATCTCGGGTACGTAAGCTTATGTTTCCAATGAAAAAGCTCAGAAATGTAGTTGCTTTCCCGCTGTTAAAAACTATTTATTATGCTTTGGCTCAGTCACTACTAACTTATTGCATCTCAGTTTGGGGTGGCACTTTTAAGACCTCTATGCTTCGCCTTGAGAGGGCGCAAAGGGCCGTTTTGAAGGTTATGCTTCATAAACCGTATCGCTACTCTACAACCCAATTATACAGGGACATGTCTGTACTCACTTGCAGGAAACTCTGTGCACTCAATATAATCCTTCGTAAGCATTCCTCCCTTAAGTATGACTCAAAATTGCTTCTAAATAAACGACGTAAAGACCTTGTTTGCCCTCCTGTCAGAATAAAAACTGCCCTGGCAAGTCGAAACTATTTGAGTTTGAGTGGCCGCCTTTATAATGTAATTAACAAAACATGTAACATTTATCCCCTTCCAAAATACAAGTGTAAGACCGTAGTAAGCGAATACCTTCAGGGTCTTACTTACGATGACACTGAAAGACTGTTTGCCAGAAATTCATAAATAATAAGCGCTAAAACACTCACACAAACGCACACAAACACACCCCCAAACGCAAACGCACCCCAACACACACACACAGACGCAAACGCACCCCAACTCACACACACACGCAAACACACCCCAACACTCACACACACATTCACGTATTTCCTTGCATGCCTTAATATAAAACTAAATAAATTATTTTTCAATCTAATTACATTCAATTCAATTTTCAATTCAATTTTTTATTATTTTAATACTTAAAATGACCGTAACTTAATTTGTACAAGGACTATTTTTTGTGTCATTATATTGAAACGAATAGCAAACCATGATTGTAGGAGGAAGGCGCCGATGTCTGTCACACAGTTAATACTAGCTCAGACATCGTCGTTAACTCTATCTTTAAAATGCTCTTAACTCTGTAAATTGTGTTTTTGTTTAGGATAGATAAGTTGTATCAAACTTTATTGTTAATAAATATATATATATATATTATATATTCAGCTGCATCCGGTTAGACTGGAAGCCGACCACAACATAGTTGGGAAAAGGCTAGGCAGATTGATTTTGACACCTCTGTCTACACCTTGAAGAAACACAGGCGTGATGTTATGTAGAAATAAAACGTTCACAAAAACATTATGGAATCGGAATTTATTAAAGTAATATTTACAGTTTGATTTTAACTTACATATTATCTAGTTTTTATTACTTATGGCAATATGACACTTATATCTAATAAATATTAGGTCTATAATCGTACGGTAGATGATTTTAGAAGTTTGGGAATTACAGAATGGGCCACTAAGGACCATTGTGTATTGCTTCACAAAATGAGTCATATTGGCCTACTCACATTGACATTAATTATTTTACATAACCCAGTTTGTCCAGAAAAACATGCTTTATTTTCAACAAAGAGCCTTATTTCTTATAAAATACATCTCTCATTCGATTGAATAGAAAATTCAGTGATTTTTGAAAATATATCTAACATGTTTTGTAATATGAAAACATTTTTTCGAAACTTTTTTTACAACATTTCTTAATGGAACTATATGTAGGCCATACACATATGTCTTCCTATCGAACCTGCGACCCGTAACGCAACAGTCAATCTCCTAACCACTGCATCATTGGGTAAAAGTTTTCATATAACAAAATGAAATACATATTTTCAATTTTAATAAATCTTAGGGCTATATACTATTTACAGACTTATGTTTAGGAAAAATTGTTGCGTTGGATTGAAAAATGTTTACTTTCGATGTATTTTCTATACATACAAAAGAATAATAGCCCAACTATGTTGTGGTCAGCTTCCAGTCTAACCGGATGCGAAGAATATTATGATTTTTAAGGCAAAAAGAAGTTATTTCATAAGGCATCGTAATTGTGAAGTTTTAAGAAATAACAATGTATTTTATTTTACTGATCAAAAAGTTGTTTACTTTTTACATTTCTATCCAACACAACAATCATAATTTATTTCTCAAAATGGAATTTTTAATTCTAGGAGAAAAAGGACTTTTTTATAATTATATAATTAATTATATGGAATAATAAATAAATTTTACGTAATATACAAATATGTGCAAAATTTCTCATTTTTGGATATAATACGGGTTTATTTAAAATTCATCATCCGATTCGAATGTTCCGATTATATTTGAGTCGTTCAAAAAACCGCAACTTTCCGAAAAACCGTAATTAATTTTAAATAAACCGTAACCTATTCTAGTATGTACATTATGTATTATGCGTACTTCCGGTGTTCATAATCTTTGTTAATTAATTCATCAATTTCAGTAAATGCCATAACTTTGTATCTTTATGTACTACAACTGAATAAACTGCAGTTTTAAAAACAATTAACTCGTTTCCAATTGTCATATAAACTTTAAAGGTGAAGACGACAAAATGACAGTAAATTAAACCGCGTGTATCTAATGACATTCATTCTGCATACGAAAAATTCAATCAAATACATTCAATAGTTGGTCACTATAATAGCTAGTCAAAGATTGGCAAAACCCAGTCGGCCCATCACTAGAGTCCGCGCCACCACTCAAATCATAGACACGACGCTAGTGTCTATGGCATTGCAAAAAATTGCATTTTTTTTTAAATTAGTTCCACAATTTTCCTTGACTTCAGTGATGGCACGAACTCTAAAGTTTTGATTGAAATAATCACGTTTTCAATTTCGATGTTAGAATTTATTTAATAGTTCCAAAATACTCTTTGGCATTAGTATTGCCAGTGTCTTCATTTATTGTCGTCTCCAAATTGTATTGTCAATTGTAAATTTCTATCAAACAATTACAACAGTTGATATGGCTTTTAAAAACCAGGGAATACAGTTTAATTGCATGAATGAAAATAGCATTTTACATTTTTGTTGTTGCTTTCATCAAGAATTGTATAAGCGAACTGTCAATTTTGACATAAGAATGACATTTTAGTGACACTCAATCTGGCGCCAATTTTTGACATTAGAATGACCGCCATGACAGTCTACGAATGAATGAGCCCTAAAATGTTGCTGTAAGTTTTAATATAGAAAAGTTTAGACGGAATGTAATAATCCCAAGAAATAGGAAGAATTATTATTACTTTAAATATCCAATAGTATTTTTGGTACAGTCAGCGAATTGATTTTGAGTTTTTTTTTTACGTTTGATTAGACAATGAGTGGGTGACTATTTATACAGTCAACGTATTGTAATTTTTTGCCTAGAGGTTTAGATATCTTCAGACTATTTACAAAAGGCATTTTGTACGTTTTTTTTTTATTGAATTTGTTTCTACAAAATATAGAAATATGTACTTTTTGACCAATTTCATTGCATTCTGGTTACTGCTTATCCCGTATAGTGTTAGTATGAAGTTATTAGGTACATAAAAACACGCGGTTCCTCGCTAACTGTACTCAAATTGTTTCATAACTAATATTGCACAAGTATCACTTATTTTATCGCTTTACTTCGCTCGTATCCAAGACCAGAAATAATTGTAATAAAAACCTCATCAAATACATAATCTCATTTTTGAAGTCGGTTAAATGATCAATTTAATATAGATTGTGCAATCCACGAAGACACGCCCCACTCCGCGATGACTGTACTGTAAGCTGAACTCTAGTACGGCGCGGAGCGGAGTGGGGCGCGTCTTCACTATAGACCAGTTTAGTTTTTTTTAAACATTTTCAGTAAGGAATAATAATTTGATACAATTCCTTGGGCGAGCGAAGCATATATTTTCCACATTTGTTCACAATTTTTTTGACATATGCTTTTACATCAAAAATTTACAATTCAGGAATGGAAAGGCAATTATTAAATGCATTACACCGGAAAAAACCCGTTAAACAAAAAAAAATTGACAGCAGCTGTCAAAATTGTACTTTGAAAACGTCACTTTGACAGGTGACACTTTAGAAAAACTCTTAATGTCACTTTTGACAGTAGAGATTTGTTTTTTTTTTTTGTTACGTTATGCCGGAAGGTATTTTATTTAAAAATTATAGTTAGACAGTCAGACTGGTAATCAATTGCTCGCACAGCTTCCCATACTCCCTCTGATCACCTGATATTCTTCGCATTTTCAAACCCTTCTTCTCCATTGCTTTATTTTCACACAACACCAACTCAATTTGAATCCCACCCGAATATTCTAAATTCAAATAACCCGTCAAAGTTCCATCGCCATCTTTTTGGTCAGTTTCAACAAATATACTCTGCGGTGGAACCCTAGTATTGATCGCCTCTTTTAACAACTCAACAATTCTTTGCGAATCTAACTTCGAACAAACTGTAGATAACGTCACTTCGTAGTACTCTTGAACGCACGAAACTTTTTGGGGACTTAAGAGTATAGGAATTTTTTGACTCTCTTCCGGCCTACAGATTTCTGTTAGCCTTAAATCCATAGTCGATCGTTGTAGTTTTTCTATTTCCTCACTAGGTGGCGTCCCTTCCTCATCACATTTCTCTAGGCATAGTCTACTATTGTCTCTGGACATGTAAACATCTTCGTAATATTCTTTGACTTCTCCTAAAGTCCCTTGTGCGGAAAACGAAGATCTTGGAGTTTCTCCTTTTTCTGAAAAGCTGCCTCTTCCAAAGTCGCTTTTTTCAGAGAATGATGACCGTCCGAAGTCTCCCCTTTCAGAGAAACTTCCTCTATCAGAAAAAGAGAACGATTCTCTGTGCTCAGAGAAACTGCCTCGGTTCTCGCTAAACCCCGAACTTATAGAGACTATGTTAGAGTATATAGATTGTACGTTTTGTTCACAATTTGGGGAGACATTAGCCGAATCATTGCTTAAAGAATCGTCGCTAAAACCGAGCGACTTATCACTCCCTCGTCTCGGGTACTTAATCTCCTCAGTTAGAAATTTCGCAGTTTCGTCGATACTTTCTTTCGGCGACTGCATTTCGGCATCCTTTTCCGAAATTATTTCTTCTTTTGGCTCTGGCGGTGGCTCCGTTTCTTGACTAACTTTTCGTCCAATACCTTTCGTTATTGAAGGCCTGTCATCCAAATCTGACGGTTCAGATATCACGAATTGAGGTAAGGAATATTTCGTGTTCTCTAAACTATCCATACTGTCCTCAGACGACGACGCTACGAGAGTAATTTCTGAGCCTAAACAATCTGTTAAACTTATTTGAGGATGTGTAGGAGCAAATGAAGGAATAAACCTCATATTTTCTTGAAACACCTTATCCAAATGTGTTCCATTCCCAATTTCCTCCTGTATCATGTCTAAAGGGGACCCAGGATTCGATATAGGGGAGTTATTTAAAGACCTATGTGTGACCATGTGTATTTGCGAGTGGACTAGGGGATGTAACTGTACATACTGCCCTGTGTCCATATCGACATTACTTCGGAGGTCTAAAGGTGTAGCAGACGCTTGAGGGGTACCTCTTGTAATCGAACCTGTATGTAGATAACTTAGACCTTCAGTAATTTGGTGTAGAGGTGATCCTGGGCTCGCTGGTGACGTATGACCGGATAAAAGGGCGAAGTTGTTGTAAGAATGGATTGATTTGATAATTTCTTGAGATATGTTGACGTGTGGAGAGTATAAGGTGTGGAGGTTGATGCCGATTTTGAGCGCTATGTCCTGTGGAAGAGAGATTTTATGTTAGTTGTGTTTGTAGATTTGGAGACTTAAGTCTATGGGATTGAGTTTAGTTAGCAAGCAGAGAATTTGAAACAGGCACTAGAGACGATTTTTTTTCTATTGGGGCTATTTAAATTAACTGGCGAAACTTCACACACAATATGTCTCATGAACAAATCACAAAAAAGAAGTAACTACAGGGTTAACGTGGGACGCATAATCTATGATAAACACCGCCGCCGCCGCGCCGCCTCGGCCGACACCGTGCTCAGGTCCAGGGCGACATGATGACATACCTGAGTGAGCACGAGCGTGGTGTGCAGCTCCAGCGCGGCGGGGTCCGTGATGACGTTCCTGACGGCCAGCAGCACCGCGCGCGCCGCCTCGGCCGACACCGTGCTCAGGTCCAGGGCGACATGATGACATACCTGAGTGAGCACGAGCGTGGTGTGCAGCTCCAGCGCGGCGGGGTCCGTGATGACGTTCCTGACGGCCAGCAGCACCGCGCGCGCCGCCTCGGCCGACACCGTGCTCAGGTCCAGCGGCGACGCGCCGTGCTGGTGGATGGGCGAGCCTGGTGACGGAGATTGATGATTAAATATATAAATGATGTCAACTGCACCTCCATAGTCATTAATTCACTTTGAAATCGCCTTTATGTGGTACCACAGACTATTGTAGAAACGTACTGTCTCATTGTTCTCATGTAAGGGCAGGTACCTTAACCGTTGTCGCCACAAGAAAATGGGCTTAGGAGATTGTCCTTAAGTTTTTGGTATAATTACATCTACAGATTTAAAAAAAAGTGCAGTCAGCAAAAAAATTGTCAATTTTCACAAACATTTTTTTTTATGCTAATCGATCCTGTTTTTTATAAGGATCAAAAACTCTAGAAAAACTGAGGTTTGAGTACTAGAAAAGTCAGGAATCGCAATATACTTTTTCCATACATTTTGTTGGAAATGAGACACCAACCTACTTTTTTACGATGGATGGACTTGCCGAAAATATTCAAAAAACTTAAACTTCTAACGAATACACATACACCTCTACGCAACCCTTCGGGGAAACAACGTGAGGTAATGTTATGTTTATAATTGTATAATTGCTTACCAGGCATGGAAGTCCCCGGCGTGTGCAACCTGACGTCAGCGTGCGGGGGCGAAGCACCCGGGCCTCCGCTACGACGCTCCAGGCCGCGCTGTGAAGAAATTACAAAATATTAGACTAGATTGTCTTCCACGGTTCCACCACCACATCTCCATCAATGATGACAATGAAGAAGTATGTCAGTTGCACGGTCTGTTTTTATTGCAAAGGTAATGTTGTGGCTGTCGCAAATCAACAGCATAGGATTTTCCGACAGATTCAATACGGAATATGCATTTGATTTAAATAAGTGTTTTTTTTTTATAATCTTTGTTACATCAGAATTATGCCACCATGAATATTTATTTGATTATATCTAGTTTCTTTTTGGGCAAGAATTTAATTTTAAAAGGTACAAAAAATCTCGTTGAAAATTCAAATATTTGAAAAGCGACGTCAATTTGTCAGAAATGTGTTTTGTAGGAGTGTTTGCGATTTCTTGTTTGTTTGTTGTGATCATTGTCACAGACTATGACGTCACACCAAGGGTGCCCGTGTCGGTTGGCTATTTTAAACTTTTTTTTTAAGTACTTTCATTTGCTTTTTGGAGTTAATTTTTTTTTTCTATTGTATGTTGATGTAAACTATGGAATAAAAATATTTAAAAATACATGCATATTCCCTATTTAATAGTTAGTCAAAACTCACACATGCAGCATTTTAGTGGCCTGGTTCGCAATGGTCAAAAAATAAGCTACGCTAGAGACTACTGATCAGCTGATTTTAAGAAAGTTTCTCAGAATTCTTTATATTTATATACATATGTTTGTTACCAGTCGCCACTACAAAACCTTTCGACCCCATCGGCCATCTGTTCTGCGAGGAATGTGCCCTGCCCATTGCCACTTAAGTTTGACAATTCTTCGGGTTATGTCGGTTACCTTAGTTCTCCTACGGATCTCTTCATTTCTGATTCGATCACGTAGGGAAACTCCAAGCATAGCCCTCTCCATTGCCCTTCGGGTGACTTTCAGCCTTCTAATGAGGCCCACTGAATGATCAACTAACCTGTAACTGCTGGTATTCGAGCCTGGCGGACGCAATGTCGTGCGCGACTCTTGGAGGCGAACATTCGGCGCGACGCACCGGGGAGTAGCGCTCGGCGTGTTCTCGCGCTGGAAGTGAACTTGTAGCTGTAGTGGTGATACATTTGTAGTAAATACCAAAGAACTATTAAGAGCGTTTATTCTGAAAGTTGGCAACGTCGCAAATATATGTCAAATGTTTCGCTGTTTTGATTAATTTGGCAATATTACTGTATGGAAATATGAAATGTGGCTAACTAGTTCCCTGGAATATTAATAATGAATTGCAATTATAACACTGAATTTGATGTTGTAACAATTTTAGGTGTAAAAAAGCGGCCAAGTGCGAGTCGTACTCGCCCACGAAGGGTTCCGTAGCAGCAAGTAACATTGAATGAAAGGTAAATTGCGGTTTACGATTTATGACGTATTAAAAAATAACTACTTGCTAGATCTCGTTCAAACCAATTTTCGGTGTAAGTTTACATGGTAATGTACATCATATATTTTTTTTAGTTTTATCATTCTCTTATTTTAGAAGTTACAGGGGGGGGGACACACATTTTACCACTTTGGAAGTGTCTCTCGCGCAAACTATTCAGTTTAGAAAAAAATGATATTAGAAACCTCAATATCATTTTTGAAGACCTATCCATAGATACCCCACACGTATGGGATTGATGAAAAAAAAATTTTTGAGTTTCAGTTATAAGTATGGGGAACTCCAAAGTTATTTGTTTTTTTTTCTATTTTTGTATGAAAATCTTAATGCGGTTCACAGAATACATCTACTTACCAAGTTTCAACAGCATAGCTCTTATACTTTCAGAAAAAAGTGGCTGTGACATACGGACGGACAGACAGACAGACAGACATGACGAATCTATAAGGGTTCCGTTTTTTGCCATTCGGCAACGGAACCCTAAAAAGGCATTTGGAAAGTTTCCAAATACTTTTTTTTACATCTAAAACTAAATATTCGGTGTTACGATATTAATTATTGCATTTCATAATCAATGTTTTAGTTCCCCAGTTAGCCACATTTCTTAATTCCATACAGTAATATTGCTAAATTAATCAGAACAGGTAAATATTTGACAGCTATTTACGATGTTGCCAACTGTTAGAATTAACCCTCTTAATAGTTTTTAAAGTCAAGAGCTAAAATATGCATAAGTTTAGGGAATTTCAATTGCCCTTTTCTGTTTAAAACCCTATTGATATTATGAGATAGAAGATTAATAGAGAAGTTTGGAAGAAAAAGACATGTTGCATAATTAGCCTATAATGTTCCCACTGCTGGGACTGCGGCCTTCTCTCTGTGAGGGGGAGTGGGCCGTAATCCACCACGCGGGCCCAGTGCGGGTTGGTAGATGTCACATGTCTTCGATTTTTTAGTTCTAGGACATGCCGGTTTCCTCACGATGTTTTCCTTCACCGTTTTGAGAGCAGTGGTGATGAAATAATTTACACAAAGTAAAGCGCCTGTCTGGACCTATGACAACTCGAAGTGTATTATCATTTGTCCTTTGTTCTCAATAACTTTAATTTCGAATTTAAAATGCTGTGGTGACGATGCGCGATGCAAAGGCCACTTCGTAATTAATTTTTCTCATAATTATTTGATGTTCAATTTGGGAATCGAACTCAGGACTATAAAGTTTGAAGAAACACTCTAATTAAAACCATTTAAAAATACTATAATTTATTCTAAATCAAATAACACAGTATCCAATTTACAAATAACAAAAGTAATCTTAATGTTAAAAAAATACAACAACTAAAAACACACAACAGTGCACACACAACTACATAAAACACACACACATACAGCAAAATACACATAAATCACACTCGCATGCAAAAAAACTGTACACACACTACAAAAAAAAAATAGAAATATTACCTTCATCGATATTGTACTGAAAATAATTAATTTAGTTTAAATGTTTAAAAAACCCTTTACAATGTTAATTTTTTTCGGAACGTAAAGAATAATGCTTTATTTTTCTTTTTCCTATTTTTAACAACACGCCTGTTTCCCCGAAGGATTTGACAGAGGTGTCCGTATAGTACACACACATTTCACCAGTTATGTTTAAGTCCCATGTAATAGGGGGCGAGCCTGTTGCCATCAACCGGGCACAAATCTAGATTGCGGACTGCTACTGAGAAATTCCAGATGGAATAACTCAATAGTATTTTTCCCGAACCGTACCCTAATTACGTAATACACGATCAAATCACAATTTATTTCGATTTGAAACAGATTGCTAATCCATTGCTTCATAAGTTGGAAAAAAAATCTGCTCAACAACGTAAATAACGCAATGAATGTTGTTGAACTGTCAAAATTAAACTTTGTCATAATCGTTTACGAAAATAAATTACGCAATTAGGGTACTGGGAATCGAACCTACGACTCGTGCTCAGCAGTAGCGCTTGCTACCACTAGACGAACGAGACCGTCCATGTTTTTTTATGCAATAAACTTGACAAGTAACAGATGAATTGTTCGTTTTTCCGGGTTTAGTCACGTTTTCATAACGTGACCTTGTCGCGTGGTTTTCTTATGAACAAAAACTCCGTAACAACTCGAAACTGCGGGATTCACGTTCCTAACACGTGACTCAAACCGTAAATTATTTTACTAAACGTAAATATTATTGAAGTGAAAACTTTAGGCGCGTTGGGCATTTTTGAGATGGGAAAAAACAATTGAACTCGCGACACCATTACCGACACATCATTTTTGTAAACGCGATTGTGCTCTTTATTTATATCAAGTTACGGATCAATGTTCTATGCAAGTATTTTTACTTTAAAGGTTTTAGAAGATTTTTTTTTTTCTGTAAACGCGATTGTGCTTTTTATTTAGATGAGGTTACGGATCAATGTTCTATACAGTATTTTTCTTCCACCAAAGCTATCTTGTTCAAATTTTCACTTCTGTCGGCACTCCCGGAGTGCCACTGTTTTTTTTTTTGTTCGATTTGAAAATCGCGTACAAACTGTGTAGGTCTACAGTTTTTTTGGCACGCGCGTGTTAAATCTGTCAACTTTCTACACTTTCCAAGTTATATTTTTAATGTTGTGATAATACGACGCTATTTTACAATTAAACATAAAGTCGGCCACATTTATACGGAATTCCGTTTCAAAATATCGAAATGGAATTTCGAATCAGAGAAAATTTCGAACGGAGAACTACTGTAACGTGTGTGATAGATACTTAATTATGAATGGATTTGCTGCCTTCGAATTCCGTATCAATATTTCGAAACGGAATTCTGTATGTATGTGACCGGGCCTTTTTTTTTTTTTTTTTTGGGTGGGAAATTATCAAATAACTTCTCCCGCTCTGGGCGGAGCGGGAGGGCGTGTCAGACTCTTACTGACTAAAACCCACCCGTGTTCCTTCGGTTGCCCTGTTGCCGGGGGCCACGATTTCCCGATCGGTTTTCTTCGAACCCCCGGCAGGCATTGGCCCTAGTGGACCCCTTCAATTCTGCTGACAATGTGACCGGGCCTTACGCTGTGTTCTGCAAATTTTAGTAGCTCCAGACAAAAAAAAAAAAAAAAAATGTTTTGTCCTTCTTGTAGATGATTAAAAAATATTGAACGCGTATTTTTTCTTTTTTGACGTAATCAAAAGATTACGGCGATACATTGAGTTAAAATGTGGCATGACGTCACGCTTTGTGTGACGTAGCGAGCCCCCACTCCCCAACTTTAATGCGTGTTTTCTAAGTTATTTTTGATTAATATGATAAAGCAAAAAATACGTGTCTAATATTTTTTTATTATCTGAAAGACGGACTAAATAGAATTTCTTTTTTTTACCTAGGCAACTACCTTATGCTCCATTTCACCTTTAAAAGTTGGAACACTAACAAAAAAAAACCCTAATACCCGTTTTAAAAACTACCCGTCACCTGTAAAAAAAGGTAAAAAAAAAAGTAAAAATAAAATTACCCATTTCCTGCACAGTGGCTAACATTTGTAACTTAACACGTTGAGGGCCGGAGTACTTCCTCTGCTTCGTGTTATACTGATTAGGGTTGTAATTACCGGTAGAAACCGGTAACGGAGTTCCCGCTGTTATCGAACCGGTTTGCATCGCAACACCGGTTATACCTCCCTGGGTATTTTGAAATTGGTTCATTTGTGGGCCCTGGTTCATCGGTGTACCAGTTGAAATTGATCCCTGATTCGGTTGTGAAAAAGGGGTGGTTGCAGTAATTGGACTTATAGTAGGGTTCGGGAATGAAGACTGGTTCATTAAGGACCCTTGGTTCGGTGGGGGTGTCTGGTATGCTTGGTTCAAAGGGGTGATACTAATAGGTGGTTGATTTAATGGGGTAGTACCCATAGGGGTGTTTTGGTATGAATTTTGAGTCATTATTGCTTCTTGGTTTGTGAAAAACCCTGGCCCCTGAATAGGGGTACCTTCAGTTATTGACCCCTTTTTGATAGGGGGTGAAATAAAGGAATCTGAAGTATAATTGCTTTGGTATATTGGTGTACTCTCAAAAGGCTGATTTATTGCAGGATTTGAGAAAGATCCGGTCCTTGTGATAGGTCCTTGATTTGGTGGATTTTGGAATGATCCCTGATTCATAGGAGGATTTTGAAACGGGATTGTAATAGGGGTACCATCAGTAATAGATCCCTTTTTGATAGGGGTGCTTGAAAATGGAGTTTGATTCATAGGGGCGTTTTGATATGGATCCTGATTAATTTGGGTAGTTTGGAACGGATTCTGATTAATAGGGGTACCGTCAGTAATAGATCCCTTTTTGTTGATGGGGGTGCTTGAAATTGAGGAGTCGTACTGATCCATAGTTTGATATGAACCCTGATTAATTTGAGTAGTTTGGAATGGATTCTGATTAATAGGTGTACCATCAGTAATAGACCCCTTTTTGATAGGTGTACTTGAAAATGAGGAGTCATACTGATCCATAGTTTGATATGGCCCCTGATTTAAAGGAGGCTGAAAAGAACCCTGATTCATAGGTGTACCACCAGATATTGAACCTTGGGACATAGGGGCGTTTTGATATGGACCTTGATTCGTTTGCGTAGTTTGGAATGGATTCTGATTAATAGGTGTACCATCAGTAATAGACCCCTTTTTGATAGGTGTACTTGAAAATGAGGACTCATATTGATCCATACTTGGATATGACCCCTGATTCAAAGGTGTAGACTGAAAAGAACTCTGATTCATAGGTGTACCACCAGATAATGAGCCTTGGGACATAGGGGCGTTTTGATAACCTTGGTTCATAGGTGTACCACTTATAATAGATCCAAAACTATTCACATTCTGTCCATTATAGGAACCACTGGAGATGCTCCCATAGGTATTATTGTTACCGAAAGTAAAAGTCTTTGTTGTATCATAACTTGGTGTGCCAGACATTATCGACCCTTGATTTAGAGGTGGACCAATAGTTAACGAACCCACATTTTGTACCACACTACCATAACTTGGGGAAAATTGTCCCATACTTGGGGTAAATGGGGACACAGCTTGGCTTGTAGCTGTTCCAGAGATTATAGAACCTTTGGTCCCCATAATACTGCCTTGAGGTATTGTTTGAAGTGACGGTTTCATTGATTTCTGGTTGCCAGTGTTTTGGGAATAATTAGGAGTGCCTGCAGTAATTGACCCCTGAGTTGGGGACTGGGGGACAGGATTTGGGGGACCAGTGGGGGTAGGGGGACTTTGGTAGCCACTTTGATACTGCATTGAAGGCGGTAAATAATTCCTCTTCATTCTTGCTTCGACCTCCATTACTAATTCTGGGCTAATAACTAAAAAATAATAATAAAAAGAAAAATAAAGTAAAAAAATAAATAGCAAAATTATGAAAAAAAAAAAATTGTAGCCAAAAATAGATGCAATTTACTAGCGACATGCTACATTAACTACTTTGTTCAAACTTTTAATAAAATAAAGAATGGAATTTGCTGAGATTTTTTTCGAGTCATTATTTTCTTTCTCCTAAATAGTTGAAGTTTTAGAAATACAAAAAAAACGCCATTATTATTATACCTTTGAGTGTATAATCTACTATAACAGTTCGGCCATAGTCGCTACTGGTATGCTTTTGACCAAACAGCCATTTTTATCAACGACTAGATGACACTTCGTACCGCGTGGACAATTTACAAACAAAATTTTTATTGTTTGGCGGTTCCTTTGGTTTTTCCTAAACCAATTAAGTATTGAGGAGAAAAAAAAAACACGGCAATTATAGACATATAGGCATACTTTAATTATTACAATGAACGTCGACATTACAGTGAAAAAAATCTCAACATTCCATAAAGCCCAAAAACAACATTTAAAAAAACACTAACATTGCAACATTACAGTCAGCGCGCAAGTTCATTTATAGTGGCCGGTAGTAATCTTGGCACAAAATCTCGATGCCGCCGGGTAGCTATTGAGAATTTTGCTAACAACTCAACCTGGGGAACCCAGTACCCTATATCACAAAATTTTACAATTACAATTTACAAAGGAGATTGGGCGATTCTGCCCTAAAGTCCTGTTGGACTTTAGGGCAGAATCGCCCAATCTCCTTTGTAAATTGTAATTGTAAAAGGAAAAGTAGTTAAGGGAAAGATCTCATCAAGAAGAATATTTATTATAATGAAGAATTGTCTTGATAGTTAGTACGTAAGGAGCTACAGAGCTCTAAATGTAAGTAATTAAGTATTATTGTAGTTCTGGTATTTCGTGAATTAATTAACTTTCATTAATTCTGTGCCTTGCAAACAGCATCTTTCAAGCTATTCTCCTTTGTAAATCTTACAAGTGTCTGTACCACAAAACTCCCCATAATTGTGACGGAAAAACCTTACAAATATTTAAATTGTAGTGACAAGTTTTTTTTGCCAAAAAATTGTCCGTCTTTCAGATAATAAAAAAATATTAGACACGTATTTTTTGCTTTATCATATTAATCAAAAATAACTTAGAAAACACGCATTAAAGTTGGGGAGTGGGGGCTCGCTACGTCACAACGCAGTATTAAATCTAGCAAGGCGTGACGTCATGCCACATTTTAACTCAATGTATGGCCGTAATCTTTTGATTTCATCAAAAAAGAAAAAATACGTGTTCAATATTTTTTAATAATCTACAAGACGGACGAAAAAAATTTGTTTGGACACAGGCCTGTTGACATATTTGTAATGTCAATGTTACACAAAATTTTCTATAATTTAACAATTTTGTAGAATTGCAGACTTGTAAATGTGGTACAGGGCCCAGGACTCCACGTTCAGCAGTTGCGCTTATGTCACAAAACATATTATCACGCCTGTATATCTCAAGAGGTTTGACAGAGCTGTATAGTACTCCAACATTTTGCCAGTTATAAATTGTTACTCCCGATACTAATGAACTCGCGCGCATTCTGTATGTATGTCATTACATAGCATAACGTTTGGTATGTCACTTACCGGGAGGTCGCTCCGTGACGGTCAGTAAACCGGTTCTTCTGACGCGTATGCTGGTTGTTGACGAAGGGGACGCACTTTGCTGTACAGGGAATGATAAAATATGTTATACTGAGAATTCATGCGCGTATTGTATGAATGTGGCATCGCAGTGCGTTGCCAACATCCCAGAGACAAAGCTGAAATGTCTCATATGCGTGTAACTACACCCGCACCCATGCAGCAGTGATAGCCTACTGGTGTGACCGTCGGACTGCCAAGTCATAGGTCTCGAGTTCGAACCCAAGGCACGCACCTCCGATGTTTCAGATTCATGTGCGCATTTTATAATTATCACTTGCTTTAAAAATGATGCAGGAAAACATCGTGAGGAAATGCCTGAGAGGTATTTCTCGACGGCATTTGAAGCCAAGTCAGAGGCCCATGGGCGGCATAAAAACTCTGACACCAGGTTAGTCACTAACCACACGAAAAAGAAAGAAAGATGCTGAGGAACTTTAGAGTTAGAGTGAGGAGATGTGGAATTATCAACTTATTTGGCTTTATTAAAGGTGCATTTTAATGTGGCAGAATAAATCTTGGTTTTGTTATACAACTGTGTGTAACTGTCCCACTTCAAGACAAAGAACAGAGATCTTCTCGTAAAGAGAAGCTAAAAGCTTAAAACGTTCTCTCTCCTTCTCTTTTGCTGTGCCCGACAGAGTCCATAATGACCTAATTACATTTTAAGTTACCACACAAGTACACATTGAGGAATGCAATAACATAACACACATAACATCACACCTTGTTGTTTCCCCGAAGGGTTAGGAGGGTTAGGTACAGAGGTGTACCCATAGTAGGTACACCCACATTTCGCCAGTTATGTTTAAGTCCCATGTAATAGGGGGCGAGCCTATTGCCATTAACCGGGCACAAATCCAGACTCCGAGCTGCTACTGAGAAATTTATAACGGAAAAATCCAATAACACTACCTAGGAATCGAACCTAGGACCTCATGCTCAGCAGTAGCGCTTACGATCACTGTACCAGCGAGACAGTCGAGTCGAGGAATGCAATAAATGATTGAGGAAGAACGAACATTGATCACTTTTGTTCACTGCGATTTTTTGTGTAAATTGGTAATATTAAATAATGTTAAAGACAACAGCCCATAAAAACGAAAGGCTAAGTCTACAAAACAGCTGTTAGACCAGCGCTTCTAATATAATACAAACTTCACAAGACAGAAATGCGTACGCTAAGATGGGCAGGAGGAGTCGCACTCAGAGACAAGGTGCGCCTGCGCAACGAACATATTAAAGGGAGCTGCAAGGTTGCAGAAATAGCAGATAAAGTAAAAGAGTCCAGACTGAGATGGTACGGTCATGTACTTCGACGAACAGATGACCGTGTCGTGAAAAAGTGCCTTGCCATGGCTAAGGGAAAAGAAGAAGAGGGGACCTCAAACCACATGGATTGCGGAGGTCCAAAAGGACGTGAGGAAGATTGGACTTACTGAAGATGACGCACAAGATTGAAATAAATGGCGTCGCATACTTGGGAAAGCCGACCCCACGTAACGCGAAAAGGCGAGGCCAAAGAAGAAGACAACTTACCATAGAGCCAGTGCTGGATGTGACGACATTAGCGGCATCTTCCGGCGTCGCCATCGTGTGTCGTTTACTGCTGCCTCGGTTCATCATATACCTGTTGTAATTAACATATTGTTTAAAACACAATTATACAAAAATACAGGAGCTCTTGGCCAAGTAATAACAGCCGCACGGGTCGATCTATCAGGTTAAGTTACGCTTGCCGGGGTTGGTCCGTGGATGGGTGATCATCTTTACATACCGAGACTCTTCCGTGCCTCGGAAAACACGTTAAGCCGTTGGTCCCGGCTGTCATTTGTGGATCTTTGACAGTCGTTACGTGTCGTCAGAAGCCAGAAAGTCTGACAACCAGTCTTACCAAGGGGTATTGTATTACCCAATTACTGGGTTGTGGAGGTCAGATAGGCAGTCGCTCCATGTAAAATACTGGTATTCAGCTGCATCCGGTTAGCTGATCCCAAAATAGTTGGGAAAAGGCTAGGCAGAGATTTAATATAGCTACAATTATTCATTTTATGTGTATTGCGATGCGTAAGAATAATATTAAAAGATGATAACTTTTTACGAAACAATTAAGAAATATACAAAATCCATGTTACAAAAAAAGTTTATCCTAAAAATCCCGTATTTTTTTTGGATAATCAGCCTGTAACGTCCCCACAGCTGGGACTGCGCCCACTCTCAGCGAGAGGGAGTGGGCCGTACTCCACACGCGCCCAGTGCGGGTTGGTAGATGTCACATGTCTTCGAATTTTTGGTTCTAGGACATGCCGGTTTCCTCACGATGTTTTCCTTCATCGTTTTGAGAGCAATAGTGATGAAATAATTTAAACTAAGTAAAGCGCCTGACTGGGTTCGTACCTACGATTATATATTATACGAGAGGAAGTTGGTGTACTCACCTGCATAAATTAGTGTTATAAGCAGAGTCGGTGTTCTGTTCCTCAGATTGCTCCGCGTCCTCGTCTCGAGCTGGTGTTCCACTGTCGGATACCTGTGGGTTACAAATCGAACATTATTATTTAATTTGTATTCATATTTTATAGATGTTAAATAAGTTACCTCCAACGACTTTGTACAAATGGATATGGAAATCAGAACAGATTTATAACAAGAAAATACTTCAGGTTACCATTTTTTGGAATCCGTACCAGGGTGCCAAACGGAACTAAGCCTAAGCTTCCGCTGTCCGTCCGTCTGTCTGTCTGTCAGCGGGCTGTATCTCATGAACCGTAATAGGTAGAGAGTTGAAATTTTCACAGATTGTGTATTTCTATTGCCACTATAACAACAAATAAAATAAAGTTAAAAATTAAAGGGGTCCCAGTACAAGAAACGTGTTTTTAGGGTTCCGTACCTCAAAACGAAAAAAACGGAACCCTTATAGGATCACTCGTGTGTGTCTGTCTGTCACAGCCAATTTGCTCCAAATCTAATTGACCGATTATGGTATTTCTGTGACCCAAACACGGACGTGTAACGTAAATAAATGAATTTTGAATATGGGGTCACTTTTGGGGACAAATAAGAAAATTAAAAAAAGTTTTTCAAACTGTATCGTGTGACATATTAAACGAAAGCGGTTGTTGTGAGAATATCAAATATTTTTTTAAAAATAATTTTAAAGTAAACACATTTAAAGATATTTAAGAAAATAGATGAAAATAGACTATTCTCCTCCTTTATCTCCGAAACTACTGGGTTTAAAATTTTGGAAAAATATAGAGAATGGTTCTTTACTTATAGATGTGTAACATATTTCGTTTTATTAACATTAAGCGTCAGAACATTCGACCGGAGCCATTCGCAAACTTTGTTAAAACACTTTTGGGCAGTGTCAAAAACCTCCTCCCAGATCTGTCCACTAAAAAAGAGAGCAGTATCATCCGCAAAAGTTTGCCCTTGAGGATCTGGAGTTGGCAGAGGCTGTTGATATATACCAAGAATAACGATGGGCCAAGTATGCTGCCATGTGGCATACCAAATTCGATACATGCCTCATCGCTTAACCTATTGTCAATCCGGACTCTTTGTTTTCTGCCTGTAACGTAGTCCTTCATCAATTTTAAAGGGATACCTCTTACACCAAACCCTTCCAATTTTTTGAGGAGGTGCGGGACAGAGACTGTGTGTCAAGGTTTGTAATGATGAAGTGTGAGAGATCATGATCATTCATATTATTTATGTGTCACAAAAGATATACACACACAATACATGAGTATTGTGTGTGTATATCTTTTGAAGCAGATCTAAAAAAAAAAATGATTATGATGTAGTAAATATACAATAAGTAAGACTCACATGGTGCGTGGGCGCGGAGTGGCAGCAGGCGCGCTCGCGCCCGCGCGGCACGTGCGCGCCGCCGTCCGACGCGCGCCGCCCGAACGTGGACGCTGGCAAATAAATGTATAAGGTATAGACTCACGCAACTTTGTACAAAAAGTCAGTTCCATACAACGAGTCATCTGCCTGCCTATTCCCAGCTATGTTGGGGTCTGCTTCCAGTCTAACTGGCTGCAGCTGAATACCAGTATTTTACATGGAGCAACTGCCTATCTGACCTCCACAATACAGTTACTAGGTAATACGATACCCCTTGGTAAGACTGGTTGTCAGACTTTTGGGCTTCTAACGACCCGTAACGACTGTCAAAGATCTACGAATAACAACCGGAATCAACGAATTAATCGTGCTTTTCGAAGCAAGGGCGGATCTAGCCTTCGTGTCAGAGGGTCTCATAGTCGGGAACAGGTTTCAATCAGTGGCGGACTAAGTCTCTCGGAGACCCAGGGCGTCAAAACAAAATGAGGCCCGGGGGGTCTTCTCAGTTTATGAGGGTATTACTAATAACATTTTGCAAAAAAAAAAACAAGTATAACGTACCTACACAATAGACCCCACAACCTGCAGGATATTTATTTTCAGGGAGGTGCATTCGTTTCCTCAATAGGCTATTTACGAAAGGCAAAAATATAGAGCGAGCAAAGCAAGCTCGAAATTTTTTGCACCTCGTCTCGGAATTCCCGGTTAGGTTTCCCTTACAGAAATATGAGTTGCTTGCGGAATATAGAATTCAAGAGCAAGCGGAGCGAGCTCGAAAGTTTTAGCACACCGCTTTGTGTAGGTAAGGTTTTTTTTATTGAAAATTTATACATAAATAGGAGTTCCTTTGTCGACTTATGCAGAAAGTTTGAGAATGAATACTTACATAGTAGCGAGCGAAGCGAGCTCGAAAATTTTCATCCTCGGCCTCCCAACTCTAAACTGGATGTATGTCGGCAATCCATTAAAGGAATGTAGAAGAGGTCATTTACAACCAAATAACCCCTGTTGACCTCTCCTACATCCTCTTAACGGATTGCCGACATATTACCAATGACCGTGTATGCTGACCGTGTTTGGGATATCATAAAAAAATACTTCTTAAGATTTAGGGGGCCGCTAGGACCTGGGGCCCGGGGCGGTTTGTCTTGACATTATTCTGGGGTATTTAATTTCTACGTCTAGTTGCTAACTTCAGATAACATCGGCACTTATAAAACGTCAGAAGCTAGGAACACTACTTCTTTTGGTCGTTTCACATGGGAAAGAGCCGGCAGAAAACTCCACGGTCCATCATCATAATTGTAAGAACAGCATAGTCTTGCTTGGCCGCCAGGTTCGTGTTGAGCAGCAGCGACACGTCGGGGCGCCTGTTGCTGGGGAGGACAACACTAACCTTGTGTCTGCATGGCGTGCGGCGGCTTCAGCAGGTGCTGGTCCTTGACGCTGAAGTAGCGCGGCGGCTGGTGCTGCACGGCCGGCAGCTTGGCCGCCAGGTTCGTGTTGGGCAGCAGCGACACGTTGGGCGGCGCTTGTTGCTGGGGGGACAACAGAATTCATAAAAATAACACAAAAGATACCTTTCGAAAAAAAATAAAAAAACCGTGGCACTCGGGGAGTGCCGAGAAAAGTGAAAACATGAAAAAAAATCGGCACCGCGGTAATCAACGCTGGTGTCGTCACAGTTTCGCGAAATCAATGCCAGTTCTCAGTAAGGTGTTTGAAAAGTTGATGCTCAATCAAATGTTACGTCACTTTTATAAAAATTCCATCTTTCATGAACAACAGTGCGGTTTCACCAAAGGGCGACGCCGGTGTCACCCTAATAAAGAACATTTTTAATGCCTACGAAGAAGCACAAGATGCTTTTGGAATCTTTTGCGACCTGTCGAAGGCGTTCGATTGTGTAGACCATGAGACACTTCTGCTGAAACTAGAGTACTATGGAATTAGGAATACAACTCTTGATTTACTTAGATCATAGCTGAAAGATAGAAAGGTTAAGGTAAACTCATTAGGGTGGGGAATGGCAATGGGCGTTCCTCAAGATTCGATATTGGCTGCATTCCTCTTTTTAGTTTACATTAATGATTTACCCCAATTACTTGAAAATCAACCGAAGATGGTGTTATTTGCAGATGACACATCATTAATCTTTAAAATAAACCGACGGTCACAAAATCTTGACGACGTGAATAACTCTATTCTGCAAGTTCAAGATTGGTTTACGGTAAATAATTTGGTACTAAATAAAACAAAAAAACACAAAATGCATTAGATTTAAATTACCGAATGTTAGAATTAGCGAATGTGACATCATATTGAATGGAAAAAAACTGGAATTTATTAATCAAACAGTTTTCCTAGGAATTACGCTAGACGAGAAATTACAATGGAGATTTCATATAACATCTCTTGCGGGGCGGCTAACCTCGGCCGCTTATGCTGTTAGAAAGCTAGCCATGCTGGTGTGACCGTCGGACTGCCAAGTCATAGGTCTCGAGTTCGAACCCAAGGCACGCACCTCTGACTTTTCGGATTCATGTGCACATTGTATAATCATCACTTGCTTCAAAAACGGTGAAGGAAAACATCGTGAGGAAACCGGCATGCCTGAGAGATATTTCTAGACGGCATGTGAAGCCAAGTCGCCCATGGGCGGCTTTATAACGAATATTCTGGCCCGTAGGTTCGCGCGATGTACAGATGTGGTCAAAATCACACTTTTTAAAGCATGCTGCACAACTCTGTACTCGAGCGCTCTGTGGATTAGCTGTACCAAACGTGCCGCCAATGCGGTGCGTATTCAATACAACAACGCTTTTAGGGCGCTGTTGCGACTGCCCCGTTATTGCAGTGCTTCTACAATGTGCGCGAGCCAGAGTGGATAGCTTCTCAGCTGTAGAGCGGAAAAAGAATGCTTCTCAGTTGTAGAGCGGAAAAAGAATGCTTCTCTTCGCACAAGGTTGCGGGACAGTGCCAACAGCCTCCTGAAAGCTATTGCTGATGGGTTTGACGAAAGCCCCATAATGAGGCATCTTATTAAAACCACCCTGTCGGTAAAAGAATACAGGGTAAGTTTTTAAACAGTGCGCAAACTTTAACCCGTAACTTTACTCATCATTATGAACAACTTTTACTATGGGACCAAAACCGAAATTGAGAAAAAAAAATCTGCTGTTCTCTACATTTATGTTCACATAACAAACATCGTGGAATACATCAGATCCAAGACCAAGTGGACATTGAGAGTGGAGAAGTTGGAGTCGCGCCATAACATAAACGTCAAGTCGTTTGTGGTGCGGGTTCCAACTCAGTACCTAGAAACCTTCATGAAAGAAGAGTTTTAGCCGAAAGGTGTGGCGTACCGACGATTTCGTGGAAGGTTACGCGACACCGTGCAGCGCAACACGACGCCGACACAGTCATCACTTCGTGTACAATAGTTATTTGTTATTATAATTTAAAAAATATGTATGTTTAGGTTAAGGTATTTATTTATGGGCCTGCGTCGCCTGAATTTATTAAATTATTATATTTATTATTATTTAAACTTATTATTATAACTCGTCAAATTGTAGGGAACAGCTGATTTTTGTTTCAAGTTTTCAGGTTTGGTCCCATAGTAAATGTTGTTCATAACGATGAGTGAAGTCCTGTGTTTAAGTTTGCGCACTGGTTAAAAACTTGCTCGATAACGAGGTGCCAGCAGTTGTTGCAGCTGAGCACGTAGCTTTAAATTCCCCGACTAACAATCATGATCAAAACTTTGATCCAGCCCGTCCCACCCTTGATGTCTCCCTCCGGTTGACGCCCTAAGCCGAGGTTCGTACCCCACAGGGGGTGCCCTTAGCGAGCGTTCACCTAGTTTTAATTAGCATAGTTGAAAAAGTAGTTTTAATAGCATAGTAGCAAATAAGTTAAATTGTTTACTAACATCTAGAATTGTAAGTAATTAATGTTTTTGTAATTGGATCTAGTTGTCTGTTGAATAAATGAATAATAATAATAAAACTCTGACGTCAGGTTGGTCAGTAACCACACGAACAGAAGATATAGGACATTCCCTGGTGTACTCACGTTGAAGTGCGCCGACACGTAGAGCGGGGACGGGCGCAGGTCCGCGGACGCGGCGCCGCACACGCCGAGCTCGCCGCCCTGCCACACATTACATCCTATATTTACTGGCTCTATCGAGAACTCTGTGCAACTTAGAGTAAGATTTGCAGACTGCATTTTGCTATGCTAAGTTAGTTTCATACGAATATGAACCTTACGGTGTTTGACATATAGTTGACACTTGACTGACAGTTGATTATTAAGTGAGGGTACCCCACAGTCTAGTTTAAAGCAACGAAGACCGACCTCACAGTTCAATATGGACGCCAAGTAAGTAGTACATAACAAACCTTATAGGTTTTTGAATAAGGTTCATATTTGTTTAGTCAAATGCAGCTGAATACCAGTATTTTACATGGAGCGACAGCCTATTTGATCTCCACAACGCAGTTATTGAGAAAATATATTAAATAATAAAAATAAAACTGTATACATTTCGATCATGTTGCATTTTATATGGGATAGCAGTTTTTTTTTTTTATTTCAGAGTTGGCCCCATAGTAAAAGTATTTTTTTTATTTTACAAAAAATTATGTACTGATTTTTATTATCATTAGATATGATTTAAATAAAAAATAGCTAGCAAAACTTCACAAACGTGGTCATGTTTGTAAAGTTTCGCTAGGTATCCCTGTTTAATCTGACCCTGTAGACTCCTGGAAGCTGTCCATCATTACCTGCGTATGCCTACAGTCTCCAGGCCCGACCGTGTGTCTCCTGGTGGCGTGTGTCTCCGCCGAGCTGGTTAGCACTGGCTGAGAAGGTGGCTCCTCGATCACTGGGGTTACTGTCGACCCGAACTGAAAGGGAGAAATTGAGTTTAGATGTGCATAAATATTAACGATGACATTGTGTTGTGGTCGGCTTCCAGTCTAACCGGATGCAGCTGAATACCAGTATGTTACATGGAGCGACTGCCTATCTGACCTCCACAACCTAGTTAGTGGGTAATACGATACCGCTTGGCAAGACTGGATATCAGACTTTTGAGCTTAACGACTGTCAAAATATACAAATGACAGCCTAGACCAACAGCTTAACGTGCTGTCCGAGACACGGGAGATCTCGAGGTCGACCTCGATAACCATCGGATTACCCAACCCAAGCGGAGAATTGGTGGACCTCGACACCGGGCTGCAGGCAGTCTAAGGAAGCAATGCCATGCTTGGATAGCAGGCTAACGAGGCGTTTATTAAGCCTTGACAGGAATGGCCTGCGCCTGATGACGGGGACCATCACGGGGCACTGCTCGCTAAACAAACACTTCCACACAATAGGCATAACGGACAGTCCTCTGTGCAGGGCGTGCATGGAGGCTGAGGAAACCGTCGCGCACGTACTCTTCGAATGCACAGGTGTTACTCAGATTAGAACAGAAACCCTCGGGTCACCCAGATCTTTCACTGATGTTCTGAACAGACCAGGAGTTTTAATTAGCTTCTGGAGGGAGGTGGGCTGGTTGGAATAACCACCAAACGGCCGCCATGGCCCACGCACAATGGTCCACCTGACGGACTAAGTGCGGAAACCAAACCCCATAACATAGAACCATCGGATTGTGATTGAAAGTGTGTTACTCAATTAAGGTGCTGGTTAGATTGAAAGCCAACTTCACTAGGCTAACATAACCTAAACAAGTGACGGTGTGTTATGCTCATTTTACCTTCTCCAAGTTTTCAGGTTGATCGGTCAGATAGTCTACTGGTTCGCAAGGAACTGTGACGAGGCAGTCTTGTGCTGTGGACTCTTCTGCGTCCATTTGTTCTTCTTCTACGTTCTAGAAGTAGAAAGAAAATTAGTGAGTGAAAGGTGAGATTTGGAATGCGTTACTAAGTTTCTTACAATTTTTCTTAACAATTCAAAAGTAACTGATCGCAAAACCTTCGGTTTCGTGGATTTTGACTTTAAGGGGTTGCGCTAAGCTAGCAAAATCACTATTTTTTTGCGTTTTTTGCAATTTGCAGTGTCAGGTTACACATCAAGCTATACATTTCCAGTATAAGCTGACCTCGCATTGTAAGAAAATCCTCTGTAATGCGAGATCAGCATAAACTGGAAATGTATAACTTGATGTGTAGCCGTGTGTACGTTGATCTAAATAATTTATGTTTCGTGATAACGTCTAAAAAACTTTGACTGTCGGGTTGATGAAGTAATCTCAAGATTCTATAGCAAAATTAACAATTTTTATTCATTAACTAACTGTGCTCCGCGGTTTCACCCGCATAAGTCTCGATCCCGTGAAAATATCGGGATCAAAGTATTCTATGTCCTAACCCAGGTCATTTTTTTTTTATTATTTATTTATTTATGCATACAGTCTTGATACAGGTTCATGTTAGTTTTGTACCATTAAACCAGAAATGGGTTGTATTGGTACTCACATTCGCTATAATAACACTCCTTAATCATTTAGGTAAATATAACTTGTATTCACTTATTCTATGTTATTCATGTATATTATCCATGCACCCACATTATTTGCTTCTATTATATAAATAAGCAAACAATGTAGGTACATGAACAATAATTTGCACGTAACTTTTTAAGCCGTAAACATCTATCGGTAAATACGTGAGTCACACACATGTAATGTTTTTGAATGTTTTGAATCTTAGCTGCTTGCTATTGGGCCGCTCATTAGAAGACCGGTTCTAGTCAACGCAAAGAAATTCTTATACATGTTGCTTCGCCTTTAATGGTCTACCCATGTGCCAAATTTCATCCAAATCCGTTCAGCCGTTTTAGCGTGAAAGCGTAACAAACAAAACAAAAATGTTTTGATATAATTATTAGAAGTTGTTTGATAACTTACCTTACAGCTAGTGAGATCCAGAGGTTGGCCAGTCGTTGAGTCTAGTGAATCTGTAACAATGAAGTCATCTCTGTAAGTCTTGCCCAGCAGTGGGATTACAGTAATAGTGATGAGATTTTTATTCAACACTAGATGATCCGGTGAAATACATACTGCACAAGATAATTTTTTTTCAATATTTTGGACTTTTCAGCTGTTCCTTTGAATTTTTCAGGAATTATAAAATATTAATATTAAAATTATAAATAAATTCTTCACGTGACCAGAGGGCTGGCCTATTCTTTGGTCAAAGAATCAGCATTGCCATACAACGTGGCAATGCTGACAGTCTTTTGGGCACTTTTCCTACTGACAGCGATGCGGACGAATTTTTGATGCCCTATGATTATTTACCCCCTTTTATATACTTGTACATATTATTATTTTAAGTCTTATAGTTTTTAAATAATGTAAATACGTGTGTGTAAATAATTTAAAAAAAAAAACCAAAATCAAATCAGATCGCTCGAGACATTTTCGAGTTTTTGCGAGACTAATGCACAGCAATTGATTTTTGAAGTGAAAATTTCTTTAGCATCGTTGTGATTTGAAAGTCGATGAAACGAAAAAGAGACAGACACAAATTCATAAGATTTAACGTGGGAGAAAATGAGATAGGAAGCATTATATAGTGTTTCTTATGTTCGTGGTTCTCTTTGTGCTCTGCTTCGAACCCCCTCCACTCGTGTTTACCAAGACATAGTGGGAGTTTGCTTGGGCCTCAGCGTTGTACGTGTGTTAATACGTGTTTGTGCGCGTACATTTTTTTTTTTTAATTTTTGAATGTTTCACTTCTACCACGTGTGAATTGCACGCATGTTTTTTTTTTATTTATAAAACATGTCCCGGACAAACTTAGTGCTTTTATTAAATTATACTTTGATTTATTTAACTAAATCTCCAGTTCTTAGACAGAACTATCTATCCTATTTTATTTAAAAATAATTGACTCTACAGACGCTGTCCTGTCCAAATTTCAATAATTAAAAAAAAAATCCTGTACAAAAAATTATGTACAGTTTTTACAGAATTGGAAATTTTCCACGAAACTTTTCCAATTTTTCTATTTTTCTAAAATAAGTTAAAATACAAGTTTCATTGACAATCTTACCTCTGTGCTGAAGGCTATTTCTCGCGCTCGTCCGTTGTTGTAACTTGTCCATTAATAAGTGGTAGATAGCTGATATGTGGTCGAAACGGTCTTCTTGGATTGCCTGCAGAGAAATATTATTTATTTAGATATTATAAGTACATAACGTAGAATCATATTAGGTGGGAAGTTTCTCCTTTGAAAAAGACGAGGATCGGTAAACAGGCAAATTCGCTCGAGCCGATTGTGGTAATCAGAAAAAAAAACTTGTTATTCTGCAAAAAACAAAACGTACATTTTTTAAAACTAGACATAAAATACACACAATATAAAAGTAGCTAAAAGCCTTGTATTCAATCCAAAAAAGTTTGACAATGTTGTTCATAGCACACTAGTTCATTGGTTTGATGTGTTGATGTCAAGAAGCTTATAGATAAAAGTGGAGGCAACACTCTAAATACCTAAGTGAAGACGACTGTGGTCGGACGCTCTCTTTCTAAATACACACATAAGAACGAGATAGTGATATGTGTTTTCTTTATCTTATGTATGTATTCAGAAAGAGAGCGTCCGACCACAGTCGTCTTCACTTAGGTATCTAGAGTGTTGCCTCCACTTTTATCTATAAGCTTCTTGTTCATAGCACACTGGTTCATTGGTTTGATGTGTTGATGTCAAGACCATGGACCAAAGACAATATTGCGTAATTACTGTTGCAACATTGGCAAATGACAACAAAAGCAAAATGCCGATTGCAGAATTAACTACTTTTGTAATGCTCGGGTTACACCAACGGGAAACGCCGTTAATTATCACGATGATGGACCTTAACCCGTCGGAATAAAGTCTATCATCGCGATAATCAACGGCGTTTCCCGTTAGTGTGGCCCTGGCATGAGAAATAACAACAAATATTAAGCTGTGCGTCGCATCTGTGCAAAAACAGGTCATTGCTCAGTGAATTCGGACGAACCTAACATTAACAGCACTGGTTTTCAACGATTACCTAAGGACTAACTAACTTGTAAGGTGTTCAAATGGGCGCGAATATTCGCGTAACTTCATCATCATTAAAACAATCGATCCCGCGTTGGGTTCGCCTCAGTTTGACCAGAACTTAACGAATGAAACGAAGAACGAGAACTCCGTGAACAACTGATTGTTTTTAGAAAATCTTTTTTTTTTCGTTTCTTTTAGATTAAAGTTCCTATGTTGTTATGTTTGTTATTTTGCATGTCAATAAATATTTTTTCGTTAGTTCTCCCTCACCTGCTCGATGTGCTGGTGCGTGAGGCCGGGCAGTGTGAGCATGTGCGCCAGCACGGTGTCGCGCTGTACCACGACATACATCTTATCGTTCTCCCTCACCTGCTCGATGTGCTGGTGCGTGAGGCCGGGCAGTGTGAGCATGTGCGCCAGCACGGTGTCGCGCTGTACCACGACATACATCTTATCGTTCTCCCTCACCTGCTCGATGTGCTGGTGCGTGAGGCCGGGCAGTGTGAGCATGTGCGCCAGCACGGTGTCGCGCTGTACCACGACATACATCTTATCGTTCTCCCTCACCTGCTCGATGTGCTGGTGCGTGAGGCCGGGCAGTGTGAGCATGTGCGCCAGCACGGTGTCGCGCTGTACCACGACATACATCTTATCGTTCTCCCTCACCTGCTCGATGTGCTGGTGCGTGAGGCCGGGCAGTGTGAGCATGTGCGCCAGCACGGTGTCGCGCTGTACCACGACATACATCTTATCGTTCTCCCTCACCTGCTCGATGTGCTGGTGCGTGAGGCCGGGCAGTGTGAGCATGTGCGCCAGCACGGTGTCGCGCTGTACCACGACATACATCTTATCGTTCTCCCTCACCTGCTCGATGTGCTGGTGCGTGAGGCCGGGCAGTGTGAGCATGTGCGCCAGCACGGTGTCGCGCTGTACCACGACATACATCTTATCGTTCTCCCTCACCTGCTCGATGTGCTGGTGCGTGAGGCCGGGCAGTGTGAGCATGTGCGCCAGCACGGTGTCGCGCTGTACCACGACATACATCTTATCGTTCTCCCTCACCTGCTCGATGTGCTGGTGCGTGAGGCCGGGCAGTGTGAGCATGTGCGCCAGCACGGTGTCGCGCTGTACCACGACATACATCTTATCGTTCTCCCTCACCTGCTCGATGTGCTGGTGCGTGAGGCCGGGCAGTGTGAGCATGTGCGCCAGCACGGTGTCGCGCTGTACCACGACATACATCTTATCGTTCTCCCTCACCTGCTCGATGTGCTGGTGCGTGAGGCCGGGCAGTGTGAGCATGTGCGCCAGCACGGTGTCGCGCTGTACCACGACATACATCTTATCGTTCTCCCTCACCTGCTCGATGTGCTGGTGCGTGAGGCCGGGCAGTGTGAGCATGTGCGCCAGCACGGTGTCGCGCTGTACCACGACATACATCTTATCGTTCTCCCTCACCTGCTCGATGTGCTGGTGCGTGAGGCCGGGCAGTGTGAGCATGTGCGCCAGCACGGTGTCGCGCTGTACCACGACATACATCTTATCGTTCTCCCTCACCTGCTCGATGTGCTGGTGCGTGAGGCCGGGCAGTGTGAGCATGTGCGCCAGCACGGTGTCGCGCTGTACCACGACATACATCTTATCGTTCTCCCTCACCTGCTCGATGTGCTGGTGCGTGAGGCCGGGCAGTGTGAGCATGTGCGCCAGCACGGTGTCGCGCTGTACCACGACATACATCTTATCGTTCTCCCTCACCTGCTCGATGTGCTGGTGCGTGAGGCCGGGCAGTGTGAGCATGTGCGCCAGCACGGTGTCGCGCTGTACCACGACATACATCTTATCGTTCTCCCTCACCTGCTCGATGTGCTGGTGCGTGAGGCCGGGCAGTGTGAGCATGTGCGCCAGCACGGTGTCGCGCTGTACCACGACATACATCTTATCGTTCTCCCTCACCTGCTCGATGTGCTGGTGCGTGAGGCCGGGCAGTGTGAGCATGTGCGCCAGCACGGTGTCGCGCTGTACCACGACATACATCTTATCGTTCTCCCTCACCTGCTCGATGTGCTGGTGCGTGAGGCCGGGCAGTGTGAGCATGTGCGCCAGCACGGTGTCGCGCTGTACCACGACATACATCTTATCGTTCTCCCTCACCTGCTCGATGTGCTGGTGCGTGAGGCCGGGCAGTGTGAGCATGTGCGCCAGCACGGTGTCGCGCTGTACCACGACATACATCTTATCGTTCTCCCTCACCTGCTCGATGTGCTGGTGCGTGAGGCCGGGCAGTGTGAGCATGTGCGCCAGCACGGTGTCGCGCTGTACCACGACATACATCTTATCGTTCTCCCTCACCTGCTCGATGTGCTGGTGCGTGAGGCCGGGCAGTGTGAGCATGTGCGCCAGCACGGTGTCGCGCTGTACCACGACATACATCTTATCGTTCTCCCTCACCTGCTCGATGTGCTGGTGCGTGAGGCCGGGCAGTGTGAGCATGTGCGCCAGCACGGTGTCGCGCTGTACCACGACATACATCTTATCGTTCTCCCTCACCTGCTCGATGTGCTGGTGCGTGAGGCCGGGCAGTGTGAGCATGTGCGCCAGCACGGTGTCGCGCTGTACCACGACATACATCTTATCGTTCTCCCTCACCTGCTCGATGTGCTGGTGCGTGAGGCCGGGCAGTGTGAGCATGTGCGCCAGCACGGTGTCGCGCTGTACCACGACATACATCTTATCGTTCTCCCTCACCTGCTCGATGTGCTGGTGCGTGAGGCCGGGCAGTGTGAGCATGTGCGCCAGCACGGTGTCGCGCTGTACCACGACATACATCTTATCGTTCTCCCTCACCTGCTCGATGTGCTGGTGCGTGAGGCCGGGCAGTGTGAGCATGTGCGCCAGCACGGTGTCGCGCTGTACCACGACATACATCTTATCGTTCTCCCTCACCTGCTCGATGTGCTGGTGCGTGAGGCCGGGCAGTGTGAGCATGTGCGCCAGCACGGTGTCGCGCTGTACCACGACATACATCTTATCGTTCTCCCTCACCTGCTCGATGTGCTGGTGCGTGAGGCCGGGCAGTGTGAGCATGTGCGCCAGCACGGTGTCGCGCTGTACCACGACATACATCTTATCGTTCTCCCTCACCTGCTCGATGTGCTGGTGCGTGAGGCCGGGCAGTGTGAGCATGTGCGCCAGCACGGTGTCGCGCTGTACCACGACATACATCTTATCGTTCTCCCTCACCTGCTCGATGTGCTGGTGCGTGAGGCCGGGCAGTGTGAGCATGTGCGCCAGCACGGTGTCGCGCTGTACCACGACATACATCTTATCGTTCTCCCTCACCTGCTCGATGTGCTGGTGCGTGAGGCCGGGCAGTGTGAGCATGTGCGCCAGCACGGTGTCGCGCTGTACCACGACATACATCTTATCGTTCTCCCTCACCTGCTCGATGTGCTGGTGCGTGAGGCCGGGCAGTGTGAGCATGTGCGCCAGCACGGTGTCGCGCTGTACCACGACATACATCTTATCGTTCTCCCTCACCTGCTCGATGTGCTGGTGCGTGAGGCCGGGCAGTGTGAGCATGTGCGCCAGCACGGTGTCGCGCTGTACCACGACATACATCTTATCGTTCTCCCTCACCTGCTCGATGTGCTGGTGCGTGAGGCCGGGCAGTGTGAGCATGTGCGCCAGCACGGTGTCGCGCTGTACCACGACATACATCTTATCGTTCTCCCTCACCTGCTCGATGTGCTGGTGCGTGAGGCCGGGCAGTGTGAGCATGTGCGCCAGCACGGTGTCGCGCTGTACCACGACATACATCTTATCGTTCTCCCTCACCTGCTCGATGTGCTGGTGCGTGAGGCCGGGCAGTGTGAGCATGTGCGCCAGCACGGTGTCGCGCTGTACCACGACATACATCTTATCGTTCTCCCTCACCTGCTCGATGTGCTGGTGCGTGAGGCCGGGCAGTGTGAGCATGTGCGCCAGCACGGTGTCGCGCTGTACCACGACATACATCTTATCGTTCTCCCTCACCTGCTCGATGTGCTGGTGCGTGAGGCCGGGCAGTGTGAGCATGTGCGCCAGCACGGTGTCGCGCTGTACCACGACATACATCTTATCGTTCTCCCTCACCTGCTCGATGTGCTGGTGCGTGAGGCCGGGCAGTGTGAGCATGTGCGCCAGCACGGTGTCGCGCTGTACCACGACATACATCTTATCGTTCTCCCTCACCTGCTCGATGTGCTGGTGCGTGAGGCCGGGCAGTGTGAGCATGTGCGCCAGCACGGTGTCGCGCTGTACCACGACATACATCTTATCGTTCTCCCTCACCTGCTCGATGTGCTGGTGCGTGAGGCCGGGCAGTGTGAGCATGTGCGCCAGCACGGTGTCGCGCTGTACCACGACATACATCTTATCGTTCTCCCTCACCTGCTCGATGTGCTGGTGCGTGAGGCCGGGCAGTGTGAGCATGTGCGCCAGCACGGTGTCGCGCTGTACCACGACATACATCTTATCGTTCTCCCTCACCTGCTCGATGTGCTGGTGCGTGAGGCCGGGCAGTGTGAGCATGTGCGCCAGCACGGTGTCGCGCTGTACCACGACATACATCTTATCGTTCTCCCTCACCTGCTCGATGTGCTGGTGCGTGAGGCCGGGCAGTGTGAGCATGTGCGCCAGCACGGTGTCGCGCTGTACCACGACATACATCTTATCGTTCTCCCTCACCTGCTCGATGTGCTGGTGCGTGAGGCCGGGCAGTGTGAGCATGTGCGCCAGCACGGTGTCGCGCTGTACCACGACATACATCTTATCGTTCTCCCTCACCTGCTCGATGTGCTGGTGCGTGAGGCCGGGCAGTGTGAGCATGTGCGCCAGCACGGTGTCGCGCTGTACCACGACATACATCTTATCGTTCTCCCTCACCTGCTCGATGTGCTGGTGCGTGAGGCCGGGCAGTGTGAGCATGTGCGCCAGCACGGTGTCGCGCTGTACCACGACATACATCTTATCGTTCTCCCTCACCTGCTCGATGTGCTGGTGCGTGAGGCCGGGCAGTGTGAGCATGTGCGCCAGCACGGTGTCGCGCTGTACCACGACATACATCTTATCGTTCTCCCTCACCTGCTCGATGTGCTGGTGCGTGAGGCCGGGCAGTGTGAGCATGTGCGCCAGCACGGTGTCGCGCTGTACCACGACATACATCTTATCGTTCTCCCTCACCTGCTCGATGTGCTGGTGCGTGAGGCCGGGCAGTGTGAGCATGTGCGCCAGCACGGTGTCGCGCTGTACCACGACATACATCTTATCGTTCTCCCTCACCTGCTCGATGTGCTGGTGCGTGAGGCCGGGCAGTGTGAGCATGTGCGCCAGCACGGTGTCGCGCTGTACCACGACATACATCTTATCGTTCTCCCTCACCTGCTCGATGTGCTGGTGCGTGAGGCCGGGCAGTGTGAGCATGTGCGCCAGCACGGTGTCGCGCTGTACCACGACATACATCTTATCGTTCTCCCTCACCTGCTCGATGTGCTGGTGCGTGAGGCCGGGCAGTGTGAGCATGTGCGCCAGCACGGTGTCGCGCTGTACCACGACATACATCTTATCGTTCTCCCTCACCTGCTCGATGTGCTGGTGCGTGAGGCCGGGCAGTGTGAGCATGTGCGCCAGCACGGTGTCGCGCTGTACCACGACATACATCTTATCGTTCTCCCTCACCTGCTCGATGTGCTGGTGCGTGAGGCCGGGCAGTGTGAGCATGTGCGCCAGCACGGTGTCGCGCTGTACCACGACATACATCTTATCGTTCTCCCTCACCTGCTCGATGTGCTGGTGCGTGAGGCCGGGCAGTGTGAGCATGTGCGCCAGCACGGTGTCGCGCTGTACCACGACATACATCTTATCGTTCTCCCTCACCTGCTCGATGTGCTGGTGCGTGAGGCCGGGCAGTGTGAGCATGTGCGCCAGCACGGTGTCGCGCTGCGCCGCGTCGGTGCGCTCCGCACCGTTCTCGTGGCACGAGCACGCGCCGCCCCACGCGTCTGTACCATATCATATACATGTTATTAGACGCGAACAAGATTTAGAGGGCCTCGTGGCTAAATCAATTTAGAAAGGCTCATGGCTAAGTAACTTCAAATCCTTACATATTATAAAACAAAGTCCCCCCCGCCGCGTCTGTCTATCTGAACGCGATAAACTCAAAAACTACCAAACGGATTTTCAAACGATTTTCACCAATGGACGGAATAATTTATGGGGAAGGTTTAGGCGTATAACTCATTAAAGTGTTGTGTAAGTTTGGTGAAATATGACGATTATTGTTCAAGATGTCGGAAAAAATCAGGCCGACTGAGAGCTTTACTGGAGTGCGCCAAGTAAACCGTAAGAGATACATAAAATTAATGTTCTACAGAATTGTACATCTTAAAAGTTCAATATGGATAACCCACCCACTTTTATCTTTCAGAATTGAATAAAAATTAAATTGTTATTTTTGAAGCTATTTTGACTGGTAATTTAATCCTATCCAATAATTTAGATTAAAATATGCCTTGACATCATATCATTTAAATGAATACTTTAAAAGATATCACAGATTCAAAATTACACGTAACAAAATAATTATAGTTGATGGCAGCGGGCGCAGCGCTAGGAATTAATAACCTTTTCTCGGCTAATAGGTAATGTACTACCGGGAGTACATTCCCGTGGGATATTTTTCGACATCCACGCGGGCAACGCCGCGAGCAAAAGCTAGTAAATAATAAAAAGGTAAACTGGGATGGTTTTGGTGGTACGGAATTCTTAGTGCGCGAGTTCGACTCGCAATCGGCTGGTTACCTTGCAAAATTCGTTTGTTTTCTTTTTTTTATGTGTTTTACAGAGACTATTCTATAATCTATGACTCACCATAATGGCCAGGCCCCGGGCCTGGCTGGTGCGCCGCGAGCCATCTATGCCTCACCACACTGCGGAGGGAGAGCCTCTTCTCTGGCTCTACTACTAACATGTGACGGATTAAGTGCTCGCAGTCTGTGGGAAAAGAGAGAAAGATTAGAAAGAGAAGAAGATGGCGGTCAGTGAAAAATACAAAGGAGTAATTTTCAAAATTGTCGTGGGTATCGAGGGTGTTGAAGATGTCCTTTTCAAATCGGCGGTTTTAGCATTTTCATTTTATGATTATTGATTTAATCAAAATAATTATTAAAATTGCAAACAGTGTTATTTTCATGATTTTCGAGGTTGCTGATCCCGGAAGTGAGGTCGATTTTCAAATCCAAGATGGCGATAAGAGTTTTTTTTGACATATGTTTCATATAAATGGTTTTTGAAGATGCTAATTTCAAAAGTATTTCTTACCTTGCGACATAAAGTAGGGTATCCTAAACTTTCCGCTCAGCACAACGCTTCTTAACTCCTGTAATGTGCTACCGTCGAACGGTAGGGCTCCACATACCAGCACGTATAGGACTACGCCAAGTGACTGAAAAATATAGAGGAAACATTGGAAATTATTAATCTAAAATATTACCTCTTCTATATTAGAAGTCGGTGAAGAAGAAGCAGCTGGATTTTTGGTACAGTACACATGTCAGTGGAACTACAAAAATCGTCTTTACTGCTAAATCATAAGGGCGGTGTCAATTTCTTGTTACCACTTAGACGAACGATTGGCTGTACATTATTCTTTTTCTAAAATAAAAGTAGCCTTAGTTACTCCTGATAACATCAGCTATCTGCCGGTGAAAGTCCCGTCAAAATTGGTCGAGCCGTTTCGGTGATTAGAAAGAGACAAAAAAAAATCTGTGGCACTCCGGGAGTGCCGACAGAAGTAAAAACTTGAACAAGATCGCCTTGGTGGAAGAAAAATATTTGTATAGAACATTGATCCGTAACCTTATATAAATAAAGAGCACAATAATGTTAACAAAAAAAAAAATACTTCCAAAGCCTTTAAAGTAAAAATACTTGCATAGAACATTGATCCGTAACTTAAGAGCACAATCGCGTTTACAAAAATGAGGTGTCGGTAACGGTGTCGCGAGTTCAATTTTTTTTCCCCATCTCAAGAATGCCCAACGAGCCTATAACAAGAATTGGAACATTTTTACTGTGGTCGAATTTTCATTGGATGTTTTTTGTTGATTTCTTAGAGGTGGGACAACAAAGTTAAAACATTCGACTACTTAAATTAATTCAAACGAAAATGACATGATAACCATGTATAATTTTAATTTAACATTTCAAGTCTTATATTAGTCTTTACTTGACTTAGAAGTCATCATCTACCTGACTTTTCCCAACTATGTTGTGGTCGGCTTCCAGTCTAATCGGATTCAGCTGAATACCAGTATTTGACATGGAGCGACTGCCTATCTGACCTCCACAACCCAGTTGCAACACAAAGCACTAGGAAGTGGTGAAGGGTGGGCGTCTTGGGGGACTGTCTTATGTAATTTTGACGTTCAAAAAGTGCTGATTCTCAGCCTAGTTTGAATAAATGACGTTTGTTTATTTTTTTAATTTTAATTTGAGTAACTGGATAACACGATACCCCTGGGTAAGTAAGACTGGTTGTCAAGACTTTCGGGCTTCTGAATTCCCGTAACGACTGTCAAAGACCTAAAAATGACAGCGGGGACCAACAGATCGGTTAACTAAATTTCTAAATGTAAATCTACTGCTTAATCTAATGTGAATGATTCTGATTGATGGATGGCAGTGCTTACCCAAATATCGGCTTTAGGTCCGTCGTACTGTCTGCCCTCGAACAGCTCGGGGGCGGCATAGGGGGGGCTGCCACACCACGTGGCGAGGGGGGATCCTGCTGTGTACTCGTTACTGAAGCCAAAATCTGCCAGCTGCGGAAAGAAAAAGGGGGATTAGTATATAAACTTACAATGAGGTCAGGGTTTGTAAAATTGGGTAGATTTTAGCTGTGATGGATGAGATTCATGGCCTAGCCCGTACTGCAGTAAATAAACGCGCGATTAATTTATCGAAATTCTGTAACACATGGTATCCTTCCTTTCTACACGGATTGGCGATTTAAGTTCGCGCTCGTTGCTATACTGTACACTGAATATAAGCCGCGCGAATACAATTCGCAGTGCGGGCTAGGCCTTACAAGTTGGCAAGTTGGGACTGAGACTGTTCTCTCAGTCTGCGTTCAGCGCTCGGTGTGGCAACACGCCGTGTTCGAGTTCGCGACAAGTACTACTATAAAGCGTGAAAAGATTTTTTTTTTAATGGCAAAATTGTTGGTAATACAGTTTGACAGAAAAAAGAGGGTGATGCGGTAACAAAAAAAAACAATCTGCCTAGCCTTTTCCCAACTATTTTGTGGTCAGCTTCCAGTCTAACCGGATGCAGCTGAATGCCAGTATTTTACATGGAGCGACTGCCTATCTGACCTCCACAACTCAGTTACTGGATAATACGATATCTCTTGGTAAGACTGGTTGTCAGATTTTCGAGCTTCTGACGACTAGTAACGACCGTCACAGATCCACGAATGACAGCCGGGACCAACGGCTTAACATGCTTTCCGAGGCACGGAGGCATAGATGTAGTATTTAAAACTAGCGTTATGAATGGTCACCGATCCACGGACTGACCTTTGCAAGCGTAGCTGCACCTTCGCTAAACCTGTGCGGCTGTTATTAGTTAGCCATGAGCCCTACCTCAAAATTATTCTACTTATAGATTTAAATGATAATTAATTAGTCGTAAATACTCGTAAACATCGACAGTTTTCATTCAAATTTTATTACATACAAGCTTGTGCTTGCGACTTCGTCCGAGCCTATAACCTCCCTCAAAAATTAAGCTATCCAATGCAAAAATATTTTTTCCAAATCCGACGGTAGTTCCAGAGATTACCTCTTACATACAAACTTACAAATTTTACCTCTTTATAATATAAGTATAGATTTACCAAAATCAGCTAATAAAACATCATTGGAAGACGTCTTTGCATCACATTAAATTAATTTTGTTGATTAAAATTATCATATTAATTGGGATCGCCCGACAAGTATCGAACTCAATAAAAGTCAAAAGTCTGTAAACGCGGAAACAACGCGGTGTATCCTTTGCAGTTCAGTTCTCGACCGCACAGTGTGTTATGACATCCAAATAACCGGCCAAGTGCGAGTCGGACTCGCATACGAAGCGTTCCGTTCCGGGTTTTTTAGGGGTCCGTTGCCAAATGGCAAAAAACGGAACCCTTATGGATTCGTCATGTCTGTCTGTCCGTCCGTATGTCACAGCCACTTTTTTCCGAAACTATAAGAGCTATGCTGTTGAAACTTAGTAAGTAGATGATAACTGAAATTCAAATTTTTTTTTCATCGAATCCGTACGTGTGGGGTATCTATGGATAGGTCTTTAAAAATGATATTGAGGTATTTAATATTTTTTTTTTTTTTCTAAACTGAATAGTTTGCGCGAGAGACACTTCCAAAGTGGTAAATTGTGTGTGTGTCCCGTAACTTCTAAAATAAGAGAATGATAAAACTAATAAAAATATATGATGTAAATTACCATGTAAACTTCCACCGAAAATTGGTTTGAACGAGATCTAGCAAGTAGTTTTTTTTTAATACGTCATAAATCGTAAACCGCAATTTACCTTTCATTCAATGTTACTTGCTGTTACGGAACCCTTCATGGGCGAGTCCGACTCGCACTTGGCCGCTTTTTTTTGGCCGATGATCAGAAAAATAATTCTAGTCCAAAACAAGTACTATTAAAGGTACAGAAGTTTAAAAAACACATATTTTACAGGGCTAAAAGCGATTTCAGAAAAAAAAATTGTACCCTAAGAAAAAGTATAAAATATTGATATTTTAGAGGCATGAGGAACAGTGTGTAAAGTTCACTCATCCTCTATGGAAAAGGGAGGATCGTCCGACCAGACGGGTGGAAGTCGGGATATAATGTCGTTCGCGCGGTAAACTCTAACTGCGCGATGCAGGATTTGTGTGACGTCATGTCTTTGATGCGTAGTTCGCATAAGCTGTTGTAGATGCCGCCACATGTCGATAATTAATAACACTAACCTTAATATTCATATTCTTATCCAGCAGCAAGTTCTCGGCCTTAAGGTCCCTGTGCACCACCCCGTGCGCGTGGCAGTAGCCCACAGCGGCCACCATTTGTGCGAACGCGCGCGCCGCTTCGGGCTCTGTCATGCGACCTCGGGATACGAGGTGGTCTGGGGGTTGAGAGAATCATTAATGAATATCACAGAAAACTAAACTGCGTTCGCGATTTCGTTTCCAAACATGTAAACAAATATGAGTTTATAAAAAAACAACTTTAGTAACGATACATAAAGTTCAGTTTGCACTGCAACTTCAAACATTTTTATGACGTTTTCAATAGTAGTAGTCATTCTGAAATCAACTTAATTTACACCTAGATAAAGTTGATATTCGTTTAAGTCGAAAAACGTCTATTGGAAGCCAGTGTTTCAATAGACTACAGGCTTCTATGCATGGGTGACAAGTTTTTATCTTCGCATCATCTCGTGCCGAAGCGAGAACTGGATTTGTATAAACGTATTCATATTTCGTTTCGGCACGAGATGATACGACGACAGGACTCAGTCGAACTGAGCATGTTAAAATCTCGTGCAGACTGGCGCGACGCGACTCTAACAAAACAATTTCTCAGAAAACTTCACGCTAGTAGGTACCGGGTGTTGCGTCGCGCCGTTGCGCGTCGTCGCGTCGCATTTGTCTCACGAGGCTTAACTTGGATGTGTAAAAAAAAAACTGTAGGATATGATGAATTGATGATAGAATAAATAATAACTGACAAATGCGTGCACTGACTGGACAGGCCCTCTCAACCTGTGTGGTGCTTTCCTCTAAAGACCACTTCAGACACATGGCCTTCACATGATCTGAAGGTTTACCAAGATTATGAAGGTTGTTTCGGCCTTTCTTCTCAGAGTAGTCAGATAGGAAACGTCGACCTCATCTAGTTTTTTTAAATATGATTGACGTGTAAAAGTGTTTCTGCAAACCTACTTACAGAAATAAAATCATTTATCTATAAATATAAAAAAATATCATTATTCCAAATGGAGCTGAGAATCAGCACTTTTTGAACGTCAGAAATTACATATGACACAGTCCCCCAAAACGCCCACCCTTCACCATTACCTAATGTACGAAGAAATGGCGCAATAAACTACCAACCAACATTTTTTTCATAGTACCCGCATTTTAAGTGTATTTACTAAATTGGTTCGGTGATGAAAATATAACTGTAGGTGATGATAACTGAATAAGACTAATTTGAGTGATAAAAAACTTTTAGTAAAGACCAAAGCAAGGTGCAGCTAGATGAAGACCGATCGATCACTTCGACCATTCAGATCGATCCAGTGTGGTGCTTGACAACTGGATTACGTACTTCGATCGACCATCGATTATGTTTGAGGCGATCAATATCGACTTTCAATTTCAATCTGCCTAGCCTTTTCTCAACTATGTTGTATTTTACATGGTGCGACTGCTTATCTGACCTCTAGTAACTGGGTAATAAGATACCCCTTGGTAAGACAGGTTGTTAGACTTTCGGGCTTCCGACGACCCGTAACGACTGTCACAAGATCCGCGAATGACAGCCGGGGACAACGGCTTAACGTGCTTTCCGAGGCACGGAGGAGTCTCGGTATGTAAAGATGGTCACCCATCCACAGACCAACCCCGGCAAGCGTAGCTTAACCTGTTGGATCGACCCGTGCAGCTGTTATTACTTAGCCACGAGCTCCTCAATATCGACTATCAACGCCGATCAATTGCAATTCAGTTGCACCTAAAAACGACCTTCGCCAGCAAATGATGACTTACCGAAAATTTCTCCATTCGGAGCATATTCTGTTACTAAATATATTGTGTGGCTGCTTTCCATAACCTGAAAAATTACAAAAATATCATTAATTTTATATGACATACATAACGAAAGAAAGTTTAATATTATGAGAATTGTGACTTAGTCAATAAATTTGTAATTTCTTAGTTTATCTGGGACATCAGTGACTTCGGTGAAGAAAATAATCGTGAGAAAACATGGTATTTATTAACACGTTCGGTGCCCTCCTGGAGGGTTCACCTAGTCGCATATGGGATGCCGGGAGCCCTCGCAAAGGGCTCATTTTAAATCTAGGTTTTAATTAGCGAATACAGCATTATAAACCGTGAAAATAAAATCTGATGTATATTTTAATAAGATTTATTAATTAAATTAAATTAAATTAAAAACTTTATTTCGAGCCAAGACTCATAGAGGGTTAGTAACAATATCCTTAAAAACGACGTGTTAGTAAACAACACAATACGGTGACACATGTAACTGACAACAGTGAATTATATATGGACAGTCCACTCTGTCAGCTATCATTTTCAGAACCCTGTTGGGGCTAGCCATGACTCGTGCCACCATGGATGCAGCGCGCTTGCGTATTAAAGTATAAAAACAATCTACACGCGCCGCCGCAAACATCCCTGACGCACTGCAACGCCATGGCAGCCCCATCAGTTTTCTGAATGCATTATTAAATTGGACACGAAGGGCTCCATACGATGCTCGCGAATACTTAATATAGAAATGCGTTGGTTTTATAATCCAAGCATTTCAAATTTTAATTTTTTTCTTGTTCACGATTACAAATATTCACAAGAAATTTAAAAGGTTGGAAACTACTTATAGCGACAAGAACCCTGAAAACACTATTATATAACACGGTTTTAAACCGTTGACAGTCTACGATGGTTAACTTTAGCGCAAACGTAATGCCGGGAACCCTCCCGGAGGGTTTACTTCCAATATGTATCGCGGCATGGCGTATTCAGATTTCTATGAAAAGTGGGTGGAATTGAAAGTGTTAAAATCCCTTATAATTTTAATATGAGTCTGGAATCGCCAACCCGCCTTGAACAGACGTGGTGGTCATTGCTCATACTTGTCTGTTCCAGAAGAGGCCTTTGCCACAGTATAATAAAGTAACAGTATTATGTCTCGGAACCCTTGAAATAATTACCTACGGCTGCTCGGTAGATAAACCTTCGGCGACCGTGCGTAACTGTCGCGCACTCGATATGTTGCATACTGATATACACTGAGATATCGAAACGCGTAAGACATAATACTGTTACGTATTTATACTGTGCCTTTGCCTTGCAGTGGAACAGAAATAGGTTTGTATTATTATTTTAAATAAATAAAAGGACTGTTCTTACCTGATATAATCGGACTATATGTGGATGCCTTAATTTCTTCATGATAGCTATTTCTCTGAACGTTTTCTTTAAATTATCTTCATCTAATCTTGATTTGTCTATTATCTTTATTGCTACCTGGAAAATATAGAAAAAATACTTTATAAATCATTAGTTTCGGTAGAAATTACAGTACTGTCCACCAACCCGCACTGGGCCCGCGTGGTGGATTACGGCTCGATCCCTCTCACAGAGAGGAGTCCTCAGTCCCAGCAGTGGGAACTATGCTTTATATACTCGATCGTAAATATAACAAATTCGAGATAAGTTCTTCTAACAGACAGCTGTGCTGCTGGGGAGTTTGTTGCGCCACTTCTTCTTCCCAGCTAAAGGCACTAGGAAGTGGTGAAGGGCGGGCGTTTTGGAGGACTGTTCAGAAGTACGGACTTACTACCTTTTGAATCTGGTAATCACGACGGCATACTTATCAAATAAACTTGAAGGTGCGATCTCAGTCAGTGGTTTAAAAAAAAGTTTTAATTTAATGGTTGATAAAAAAATGGTTACGTTACGCTAATTAATATCTTAATTTGAATATTATGAAGAATAATATCAATCGGTTAGAAGTCAGACATAATCTAGTTTTATAACATCATAGACGTAGATATTAAGTGTTACTTTGAACCGATTTACCGAAATAATTATCATCCATCATTTAATCCTTCCGCCTTTCTCGAACTGAGAGTCAAATCAATTAAATCTTCGATCTAGCTACGTCATCAAAGCAATAAATATGTCACAATATTTCTAACTAGCTGTGCCCCGCGGTTTCACCCGCCGTTTAATTTAAAATCGGCCGCCGGGCATCACATCGATCGCTCGCGCTATTGTTTTCTTTTCGCTTGGCGTTCCTACAGACCTGTTATTTTGCTCAGTTCCTGAGGGTCGTACCTTGATGTTAAATCCTTACGTATTATAAAACAAAGGCCCCCGCCGCGTCTGTCTGTCTGTCTGAACGCGACAAACTCAAAAACTACCGAACGGATTTTCAAATGGTTTTCACCAATAGACGGTGGTTACTGTGGGTCATCCTTAGAAGATAGACATAATTTGTTGAACTTTTTAAGATGAACAATACTGTAGTACATAAATTTTATGTAACTTTTACGATTTCCGCGGCGCACGCCAATAAAACTCCCAGTCCGCATGATTTTTTCCAACATGTTCAACAATCATAGTCATATTTCAGCCAATTTACACAAAACGTTTAATGAATTAAACACCTAAACCTTCCTCATGAATCACTCCGTCCACTTGTGAAAACTGTTTGAAAATCCGTTCGGTAGTTTTTGAGTTTATCGCGTTCAGACAGACAGACGCGGCGGGGACACTGTTTTATAATATGTAGTGGTATACCTACTTACATAGTTAATACTTAGACATATGTATGGATACTAAGAAAAATACTAACTTGTTCTTAGCAATAAAATAAGATGTAAACATATGTGGTGTAATAAAGACAATAAAAATAAGAATTATGTCAGAATTGTCGTGACATAATCTAGTAGTAGGAAGACATCTTGAGGAAACCAGCATGTCCTACAGCCAAAAGTTCACTGCAACTGCCTCTGTGGTCTAGTGGTCAGACTACCTGTCTCAGACCCATAGGTCCCGGCTTCGATTTTCAGCTAGAGCAAAATTTTCTACTCGGTTTAGTTGGTGGTAGGGCTTGTTCTAAGTCCGCCTGGCTAGCTACCACCATCTTTTCGAAGTCTGTCGCCATAACAACAATGTTAACAGCATTGTTGTGTTTCGGCAGTTAGAGGTAAGATAGCCAGCTCCTCTGTGGTTGAGGATTCCGGGTGAAGCTCCCTTCCACCTTCGGCCTGATCATCACTTACTATCAGGTGAGACGCAGGCCATGAGCTTCCCCGATGTGGTGAAAAAAATAACTGCTTGCGTGGTGTATTACGGCCCACTCCTTCTCATAGAGAGGAGGCCGCAGTCCCAGCAGTGGGGACGTTATAGACCTGATTATCTAAAGGTCCTTGCCACGTTAGTCTAGTTGTCACTAGCGCCACTGCTGAGCAACAGATCCTGAGTTGGATTCCCAGATCAGGCGGTCTCATTGGGTATTTCCATCTGGAATTTCTCAGTAGCAGCCCGGAGACTGGATTTGTGCCCGGCCGATGGCAATAGGCTCGCCTAAACATAACTGAGGAAATGTGGGTGTAGCAGATGCCAACAAATACCTCTGCCCATCCCTTCTGAGGAGTTTGTTGCGCCACTTCTTCTTCCCAGCTAAAGCACTAGGAAGTGGTGAAGGGCGGGCGTTTTGGGGGACTGTCTTATGTCATTTTGACGTTCAAAAAGTGCTGATTCTCAGCCTAGTTTGAATAAATGACTTTTGATTAGATACACCTCTGCCGACACTTTCGGAGAGAACAAGCGTGATGTAATATTAAGGTGGAACTAGTTGATATTTTTATTCCATACAAATTTCGGGGGGTTTTACTCCTCTGTTTGACATTGTACATCGAAAGTTAAACATGATATCGTTTTGTCTCATTATTTATTTTGTCTGTACGGAAACAGAATAATAAAATAAAAAGCCATTAAAAGTTATGAGCCCACAAAGATTCGTTTTTCTTGATAATTTTAACGCAACTTTGGGCGTAAATAAGTAATAAAAGAAGTGTAAAATCTCCAAAACAAAGTCGGCACCGACAAAGCTTAATTATCAAAGAGTTCAATAAACTTTATTTGTAATTGATTTATACAGCGGTTTTTTCATATGACTCGATTTTCCAAAGGACATTTCGTAATTTTTTACGCGCTCGTTTTACTAAAATAGTTTGGAACGGTGTTTGTGTGCGTGCGAACTAGACGTTGTGCAGGTAGACTAGGCGTCTAACTGATACTACTCTGTCGAACACGATGACAGTTGAGACACCAACAGCGTGCTTTTTGACCAAGCCCACCAGTGAGTTCGAGCCCTCGACTAGTCCAACCTTAAAAGGCAGAATGAGAGAAGGGGCTTTTGCTCTACAGTAGAACAAAAACAATACAACTACGTCTTTACTTCTGATAACAAGCCACTGATAACGAAATCGGATACAAACTAATCTTTAAGATAACAATTATATAACGTGAAACATGACAATTGTATAACTTTGTAATAAAAAATAGTGACAGACAATTTTCTTCACACGAGACTATCACATATAAAAGAAAAATTGATAAGAGTTTGCTTAGATGGTTTGGTCATAATCATGTTGAGAGGATGAATAAAAGGCGACTAACAAAAGGTAAAACGCCCGAAGTGGACGCGATAGGAGGACATATTACACCTTATTAGTGATGTTCTTCAGAAAGGTCAGGTGCGTAGTACTCGCAACCGGCATGCGTGTATAACCAGAGGAAACAAAAGGTGTATTATGTAAGGATCGTAGCAGGCGTTCTGTGGTTTCTGCCTACCCCAAGGCTTGAGTTTATGTATGTGTGTGTTGTCAGAAGACTTGGTGGTCCGATGAAATCATAATCTTCCCGCCCTTGTCCCATGGTACGTGGGGTTGGCGCACCCCGTTTTCTTCTTCCACTCTCCCCTGTCAACCGTCACGCTATCATTCACTCCCTTCTCTTTCATATCATTCCTTACACAGTGCAAGTGCATTATAAAGAACACTTAAATCAAGTGTCTTCTCCTTAACATAAAGTGAAGTTACTTGGCAGTTTAAGTTATATTTAAATGACTTATAAGCCATTGTTTAGGTGTATTTTTTTGTATAAGCATTGTATAAGTCATTAAAGTTTTGTGTACGATGTTTTATCAAGCGCTAAAAGCCGTACGAAGCGGGGACGGGTCGCTAGTGGACATTAAATCAAAGGCCTATGTTCTATGTTATAGGGTTTGGTTTCCGCACTTAGTCCGTCAGGTGGACCATTGTGCGTGGGCCATGGCGGCCGTTTGGTGGTTATTCCAACCAGCCCACCTCCCTCCAGAAGCTAATTAAATCTCCTGGTCTGTTCAGAACATCTGTGTAGGATCTGGGTGACCCGAGGGTTTCTGTTCTAATCTGGATGACGCCTGTGCATTCAAAGAGCACGTGCGCTACGGTTTCCTCAGCCTCCATGCACGCCCTGCACAGAGGACTGTCCGTTATGCCTATTGTGTGGAAGTGTTTGTTTAGCGAGCAGTGCCCCGTGATGGTCATCGTCACCAGGCGCAGGCCGTTCCTGTCCAGGCGTAATAAAAGCCTGGTTAGCCTGCTATCCAAGGATGGCATAGATAGCATAGCAATCAAAGGCCTGATGTTATGTAGTTCGCCATTGCTGAAAGCTTAAGATAGGTGTTCTCTAGTTCTTTACCTCCGAGACGTGGATAACAATTTTTCCAAGGAATTATCACCAAAAGTCATTCCATCCATTCAAGAATCCCGTGAAGTTATGCTTTTCTTTTCAATACAAAGACAAAGGGAGGAAAATAAATTGTAACCACAGCACGTGGCGTCCCGTACCTTCTGCTTACGTAATAAAAGTTAAAAGTTATGATTATGAATCTAAGGGATCTCGCGCACTAGACGACCACGACCACGACGAGTTGTCGCAGCTACTAGGTAAACTATAGAAACCGATAAGAAACGCGCACTTGGTTGCAAGTTGTCCAGACCAGCGGACAATTCCCAAAACGCCGGTTGGTAGATGTCACATGTCTTCGAATTTTCGGTTCTAGAACATGCCGGTTTCCTCGCGATGTTTTGCTTCACCGTTTTGAGAGCAGTGGTGATGAAATAATTTACACAAAGTATAGCGCCTGTCTGGGTTCGAACCTACGACTACAACTCGTAAGTCGCGTCCGTTACCACTGGGCCACCACTGCTCTCGAAGAGTACTGTTACTTATTTATACTGTGACTAAACTAAAGATTTTCAGTACTGAACATAGCCTTGACCTGAGAGGTCGTGAGGCGACTTCTTGTATAATATTATCGACACACGTGTCGAGAGATTAGGAGATAAGGATTCAAGGAGGTTGTCAGCTTTTAGGAAACTGTTGGAACGCATAACATAACGCCTGTATAAGCCAAGGGCAAGGCAGAAATGCAGCTATAGTACACCCACATTTCGCCAGTTATGTTTAAGTCTCATGTAATAGGGGGCGAGCCTATTGCCATCAACCGGGCACAAATCTAGACTCCGGGACTGAGAAATTCCAGATGCAAAACCCAATTAAAAACTTTTCGCCAATCTGCCCGCCTTTTACCAACTACTTGAAGTCGGCTTCCAGTCTAACCGGATGCAGCTGAATAACCAGTATTTCACATGGAGCGACTGCCTATGACCTCAGCAACCCAATCGTTAGTAAACATTTGTGAAAAGGTTTTGTGAAATTACTATTTATAATTTCCATGATAATATTTAAGGCTCGTGCAGACCAGCGCGACACGCGACGCGACACAAAGACACCGCTCGTCGCGCGACGAGCGGTGTCTTTATGTCGCGCTGGTCTGCACGAGCCTTTACTTAATTTAAAGCCATAAAATAATAATATGTACGAGTACATGTATGAAAAGTTGTGCGGAAAGTTTTGAGTATGAATATGGATGGCTATACGAGTAGGGGAAGACCAAACAAACGATGGATGGACTGTGTGAGAGATGATGTGCATAGAAAGGAGACTACCCAGATGTCGACTGATAGAGAAGTGTGGAAGGAAGAGACATGTTGCGACGACCACAAATAAATTGGAATGAGGGTAGGAGACTGATGATTTACAAGTATATAAAAAAACCCGCACAATGAAGGGTTTCCTAGATGAATTAATTAATCCCAAGAAAAAACAGTGCAGTTGAAAAACATGTTCTCGCATACGGAATGTATGGGAGAACATATTTTTTCAACCGCAAATGTAAGTTGGTCGATTATTACTCGTTACCTTGTAGAGCCTACTTAGCTGTGATAGTTTTCCTTTTAATTTCGTTATATACAGGGTGGCAGGGACATCGACGCGAAAACTGAAACCATGGATTCAGTACATGATTCTGAACCCTCTGCGTTGAAATTTTTCGTCGGTTATTTTTTTGAAATCAGCTAGCGTAAGTATGGCACTTTTCTATGAAACAGCAGATTTTTTCTCCTGGCTTCAGAATCATGTACTGAATCCATGGTTTCAGTTTTCGCGTCGATATCCCTGACACCTTGTTTACTACTGCTGTGAATTTTTCCACATATCCAGAACCAACCATTTAGCTGACACTCAACAAAAATTAGAATTTTAAAGCTTAATTTTTCGCAAACAGATCCCTGAATCCAAAAATGGTTTTCACAAACAATATTTTTGTACGACCTTTGTAATGACACCACACACCATAGAATAGACGAGAAAAAAAAAACATCCCCACTTTATGTAAGTATAGGCAGCTAAAAAAAAAAATTTCATGATTTTATTTTACCGCTTTGTCGGCGTGATTAATATGTATACTCATGCCAAATTACAGCTTTCAAGTACCAACAGTCTCTGAGCTAAGCCACGAACAGACAGACGGACATGGCGAAACTATAAGGGTTCTTTGTTGACTATAGGAGACAGTATCATAGGGCATCAAAAAATTCGTCCGCATCACTGTCAACAGGAAAAGTGCCCAATATATTTAAGTCACATTTAATAGGAGACAGCTTACTGCCACCAACCAGGCAGAAATTCCTCGTGATGATGGTAACAACAACAAGGTACTTAACTTTGAAAAATAAGGAAAAAAAATTCAATAAACGTGCATGAAAGTTTGATTTTTACGACTTCGTTTTGTGTTAAAACTTTAACTTTTCAAAGTTATCGCAAACAAAAGATGTCGGGGGACCCTAGTAACACGTACTCTTAACCTACATTTTTTGGGGAAAACATTGCAACAAACTGCCCCGCAAACGCAAATCAAGTTGGAATGGGTTAACAGCAGCTCTCCGAGGGATCGAATCCGGAACGAGGTGATCAGAGAACCAAAGTTATCGACATAGCTCACAGAATAAGCAAGCTGAAGTGGCAGTGGGCCGACCATATCAGCCGTAGAACCGATGACCGTTGAGGTACACGTGTTCTTCAGTGGAGACCGCGATTTGGCAAATGTAAGGTAGGACGCCCTCAGGCTAGGTGGAGCGACGATCTTCGCAGGGTGGCTGGTAGTAGCTGGAGGAGAGTTGCCGAGAATCGAGCTGAATGGCGTGCAATTGGAGAGGCCTATGTCCAGCAGTGGACTGCTGTAGGCTGATGATGATGATGAACAGCAGTAATAGCCTACTGGTACTGCGACAGCCAGTCTTTCCAAGGGGTATGGTATTACCCAGTTACTGGGTTGTTGAGGTCAGATAGGCAGTCGCTTCATACAAAATACTAGTATTCAGCCGCATCCGGTTAGGTTGAAGCCGACCCCAACTTAAGCCTCGTGCAAACTGGCGTAATGCGACACCGGTTATTTTTCTACCGTGAAGTTTTCTTAGAAATTGTTTTGTTGGAGTCGCGTCGCGCCAGTCTGCACGAGGCTTTAGGTGGAAAAAGGCAAGCAGAAAATCAAAGTCAAATCGTTTATTTGAAATAGGAACATAAAAGGGACTTTTCAACGTCAAAAATTAACAAGAAAATACTGATTTTAGTTCTAGTCGCTCCTTCCAAAAGGTAGTTTTCGTATGGAGAAGAATGGGCAAGAAACTCCACCGTTACTCTTTTAAAAATATTTTGTATACATTAATTTTATTATATAATTACATGTGAAGACGATGCACCTGAATAAAATTACTACACCACAGTAGGTAGAATAATTAAAAGTGAAAGTGAAGCAATGACAGATAAATTAATTATGTGATAGATGCTGTGCAGATTGAGACCTTGATGCTACGATTAGCAGCCTCACTATGTCAATCAGAAACTAACTATTTACAAAAAAAAAAACAGTGGCACCGACAGAAGTGAAAACTTGAAAAAAATCGGCACCGCGGTAATCAACGCGTTGATGTCTTTTACTCCACGGTGTCGGTAAATTCCGTCACAGTGTCGCGAAATCAATGGTTTAGTCCCATCTCAAAAATGCCCAACGCGCTTAAAGAAGTTTTCACTTCAAAAAATAATAAAGACTGGTTTAGAAATTAATGACAAAGTTTCAGGGTAGTAAACCTCCAAAAACATAACAAGAATAACCTAAAAAACAACTACAATGAGAAATATGATACCTTTTGAAAATCGCGTGTAAGTAATAGTTGGCTGTAACCTTAGCGCGGTTCGTACCGAGACCTTGGGACTCAAGGATGTTGCTTGGAACCTTGTGCTGAGCCAGTAGCCCAGGGTCTGGTGGGGTTTCCGCCTTTGTTTGATAAAGATATAGAATGACAAGGACTGGAGAAGAAATGTCGGTATTGCAGCGGAAGAGAATCGTTTTTCAAAAACTCCCGTGTGCTTTATCAACAGCCAGACATCTACAGGTGAGCCCTTTCACACTAAACCATACGTAATAGAAATTCACGTGGCTCGTGGCTAGGGTTACCATCCGTCCGGATTTGTCCGAATTTTTGGCCCACCGTCCGGACTATGTCCGGCCTTCTCATTTGTCAGGTTTTTTTTTGTCGTGGATTTTCTTTATACTGGAAAAAATTTTGATTAAAAAGTTAAATATCCGAACTTTTTTGAAAATGTCAAAATGGCTTTTCAAATTTCGAAATGGTAACCCTACGTGGCTAAATAACAGCCACACGGGTCGATCGAAGGTTAAGCTACGCTTGCCGCGGTCAATTCGTGGATGGGTGACCATCCTTTACATATCGAGACCCCTTCCTGCTTTTGAAAGCACGTTAAGCCGTTGGTCCCGGCTGTCAATCGTAGATTTCTGATAGTCGTTACGGGTAGTTAGAAGCCCAAAAGTCTAACAACCAGTCATACCGCGTGCTATCGTATTACCCAGTAACTGGGTTGTGGAGGTCAGATAGGCAGTCGCCCTATGTAAAGTACTGGTATTTACTGACTGGAAGCCGACCCCCACATAGTTAGAAAAAGGCTAGGCAGATTGATGAATGGAAATTCACGACACGAGAAATTAAAAAGTGAAGTCAACGACTCTCCTTGCGTTCAACCTTGGGGGCACAAAAAGCCTCTGAGGTCGCAAGTTTTTATATGACTAACTACCTCGTAGATACCGCTCACTAGAGATGTACCAACTAGTCGCCGACTATCTGGCCATATTTGTAGCCAAAATAAAATCATTTATTTTAATGAAACCACACTTTTGAATTGTCAGGGAGTCGGTTATTCAGAAAGATGGAGATAGTTGCCCATTCCAAAGCGTAGTAAGTACCTATGTCAGTCAGTGACACCAAGGCGTTGCTGGCCTTCTTTAAGGAGCTGGGGTGGATCGAATAAGAGATTTTCCCACCCGTACGTAAAATACGCGCTTTGACGTGGAGTCAGCCCGTATTACCTAAGTACCTATGGAGAAGAACGGGCAAGAAACTCCACTGACACTCTACAGTCGGCAACTAGTCGGAAAAAACCCCGACTAAACGGCTCTTTACTTTATCATTTAATAGTTCTATGCAAAAGCGCGCTCGCACTCGGTTTATTTTTTGTAAGTTCTACAATCGGTTATACAGACATGACAAGCGACTTTAATTTCTAATAGGTAACATTTTTAATTTTAGAATCATAGTTTCGTTTTGAATCGAATCGAACTCAAACAAACCCCACCAAAAGCAATGATCAGCGATTAGTCGGTCTTTTTGTAACTAGGGATACCATCCGTCCGGATTTGTCTGGCCTTCTCATTTGTCCGGACTTTTCGATTTAAGGGGATTTTCTTTAAAAAGATAAATGATTAGTGATTACTGAAAAAATAAGATTAAAAAGTTAATTATCCGGACTTTTTTTGCAAATGTCAGGCTTTTTGTTAGGAGTTTTCAAATTTCGAAATGGTTACCCTATTTGTTACCGTAATATTCGGCCAGTTGCTAGTCGGCCAGTCATCGTCGGCCCATCCCTAGTTCACATAGATGTAATTGTTTGGTATTTGTTAAGTAAAATTCCACGATTATGTAACTGTGAAACTGTGATGTAAGTCGAAACTTTTATGAAGTAATTCGCTTTGTTACATGTATTATGGAGGGCGAGGCAAGGGCTTCCTTTGGTCACAAATTCTGTGTTATTGTTAGGTAATCAAGCGACCCACCTGGCATCACACTTTCATTGACATTTCAGAGAAAAAGCTGAAATCTCTCAATCAATCTGCCTGCCTTTTCTCAACTAAGGGGGGTCACCTCCTGCGAAGCAGTAATGCTCGTGAAGGAGGATGCGGAACGCGTGAGGGAGAGGCAAATTTCGCGCCCTCGCGCCCCTAACCGCCGCAGGAGGAGACGCCCTGGGCGTCGGGAATCACAGGCAGATTTTCGGCCACCGTAGGCGCGGGCTTGCGGACGGTGAGCAATGGGTAGCTCGCCGTCCGATAAGGACCAAGCCCGGGTCGACGGCACGTTGTGTTCCACGCGCGCCTCAAAGAGATGTCAGCAGAATTGACGGGATCCGCTAGGGCCAATGCCTGCCGGGGGTTCGAAGAAAACCGATAGGGAAATCGTGGCCCCCGGCAACAGGGCAACCGAAGGAACACGGGTGGGTTTTAGTCAGTAAGTCTGACACGCCTTCCCGCTCCACCCAGAGCGGGAGAAGTTATTTGATAATTTCCCACCCAAAAAAAAATATCTGAATACCAGTATTCCTCCACATAGTTACTGGGTAACACGATACCGCTTGGTAAGACTGGTTGTCAGACTTTTAGGCTTCTGATTACATGTATTGACTGTCAAATATCTACGAATGACAGCCGGTTTTCCTGAGCATGGAGGGGTCTCGATATGTAATTGGCCAGTGGTAATTTTCCTGTTTTTTTTTTTGTGGGAAGTTATCAAATAACTTCTCCCGCTTTGGGTGGAGCAGGAGGGCGTGTCAGACTCTTACTGACTAAAACCCACCCGTGTTCCTTCAGTTGCCATGTTGCCGGGGGCCACGATGTCCCTTTCGGCTTTCTTCGCAACCCCGGCAGGCATCGGCCCTAGCGGACCCCGTCAATTCTGCTGACATCTCTTTGAGGTGCGCGTGGAACACAATGCGCCGCCGACCCGGGCTTGGTCCTTATCGGACGGCGAGCTACCCATTGCTCACCGTCCGACGGCCCGCGCCTACGGTGGCCGGAAATCTGCCTGTGATTCCCGATGCCCAGGGCGTCTCCTCCTGCGGCGGTTGGGGCGCGAGGGTGCGAAATTTGCCTCTCTCTCACGCGTTCCACCTTCTCCTTCGCGAGGAAATGGGAAGCCGTAACCTCCTTCTGCGAAGCAGTAATATACTTCGCAGAAGGAGGTGACGGTTTCCCATTTCCTCTTGCTCCGTACCATGGCCTGAACCAGTGCCGGACGCGAGAGATCACTGCCGCCGATCGCTTCCACGGCCAGTGGTAACCTATCCACGAAGTGACCGCGACTGTTATCATTTAGCCACGACAGGTTGGTAGTACTTTCCTCCCAAAGAGCTTGACTAGAACTGAAGTAACAATATAATAGAGCTACAAATCTAATTGAACAGACAGCTGTGCTGCTGGGGAGTTTGTTGTTCCACTTCTCCTTCTCATCTAAAGAATTAGGAAGTGGTGGTCTTATGTAATTTTGACGTTCAAAAATTGCTGATTCTCAGGCTCATGTGAATAAATTACTTTTGTATTCGCCATTTATGCTAACTGAATGGAAAAGTTTCAGATATTTGTGACAAAATAATCACTCAAGACTGTTTACCTCACACTTGCATCTGAAGGTGTCACCACTATAATTAAAATAAACACTTTCCAATGAAGTGATGCCAATCATAATAAGACTTCCTAATAATTTGGAAAATCAATATTTTCCTATCGATTTTAATAGGAGGCCAACGGAAAATATTTTCGCTATCAATCGATTTATTAATGATGTTGTGTTTAAGAATATTGCTTTTGGAAGCGCTTCAAAATATCTTTTGGAGTATAATTATTTGAAGATGATTAAAAGTATTTTTTACTTAGCAGAGCTCTTGGTGAAGGAGCTCGTCCCGGGGAGTCATCATCTGTCTAGCCTTACTAGTTACTTACCCAGTAGTTGTTACCCAGTTACTTTGTAATACGATATCCTTTGGTAAGACTGGTTGCCAGACTTTCAGGCTTCTGATGACCCGTTACGACTGTCAAAGATCCACGAATGACAGCCGGGACCAACGGCTTAACGTGCTTTCCGAGGCACGGAGGGGTCTTGGTATGTAAAGATGGTCACCTATCTATGGACCAACCGCGGCAAGCGTAGCTTAACCTGATCGATCGACCGGGGGAGTACTACCAACATAACTATTTGCCAAGCATTGCACTGTTTCGGTTTACAGGGTATGTATGTGTGCCTTCTCCATAGGAACCAACTACACTTTGGAATGGGCAAACTAGCTTCATCTTTCTGATTGACCGACTCCTTGACAATTCACGAGTGCTTGTAAATGGTTTAATTGAAATAAAATGTTTTAAGTTTGAGTTTTTTGGGGTCGGCTTACAGTCTATCCGGATGCAGCTGAATACTATTTTACATAGAGCGACTGGCTTATACCTAACCTCTTTGCCATGACTATAATCATCCGTATTAAAAACTGGCCAAGTGCGAGGCGGACTCGCACATCAATAGGGTTCCCATCCGTCCGGATTTGACCGGACATGTCCGGCTTTTTGGTTCCCCGTCCGACCTATGTCCGGCCTTTTCAATGTAAGGGGATTTTCTTTAAAAAAGATATATTACAATCAAAAAAATAAAATAAGATTAAGTATGAAGTTAAATAAATATCCGGACTATTTTGCGAATGTCAGGGTTTTTTTCCGGACTTTTCAAATGTCGAAATGGTGACCCTACACACGAAGGGTTCCGTACGACCGTACATTATTTAGCAAAAAAACGCAGAAAAAAACAGTTTTCTTGTATGGGGACCCCTTATTTTTTACCCGACTACGGCAAAGCCAAAAGGAAGGGTTATGATTTTAGCAGTCTATGTACGTTTGATTTGTATGTGTATGTATTTTTGCTTTATTTTTACTTTTTTTATTATTTGTTGTTATAGCGGCAATAGAATACACAATCTGTGAAAATTTCAACTGTCTACCTATTACGGTTCATGAGATACAGCCCGCTGACAGACAGACGGACAGCGGAGGCCAAGTAATAGGGTTCCGTTCGGCACCTTTCGGGTTCGGAACCCTGGAAATATCTGGTATGCAGTATGTATGTACTCAAGCCTTTGCCAGAGCCCCATCCTAACAGATTATGTCATTGCCGATTTAGGCCCAAGCTAGATAAACAGTTAAACACCTAGAATTTCCTGTTGATTTTCCTGGATAAATCTAGACTGAACTGAAACATAAACGTACTATCATTATTTATACCTATCATGTGCACGTGTATGTTAACGATTCTTTGTATAAAGGATAATATAAGTTAGCCACCAGCGGGGTACTTGCGTATAACAATGGGTTACATTTTGACAGTCCAACAACATTCATTGCGTTATATACGTTGTTGAGCAGACACATTTTTCGAACATATTAAGCAGTGGAAAACAATATCCTTCAAAAAAACTTTTTACAAAAAAAAAATCGGAAGTCGGTCTTTGGTTTTGAATGTTCGTTTTTTGTCACCGACTTCCGAAATTAAAGTTATTTTTCACTTTGTAGTGTTTTTGGAAGTCGGTTGTTTTTTTTTTTGTAAAATGTTTTTATTTTTCACTTTTTAGTTATGGTACCTACCCCACACAAATTCGAAAACCACTACCTGCTATGTAAATAACAGTGACAGGAACTTATCATATCATCCACATACTAAGTGGGAAAAAGTACGTATTATTGAAGCTAACTCAAAAACTATTCAAGCAAAGTTAATAATATTTATATGGGACCACTTCGAAAGCATACCCTTTCAAACAAAAAAAGAATTTTCAAAATCGGGCCGCAATTGACGGAGAAATCGGTGGACATACATAATAAAAGAGAAAAAAAAGAGAAAAAAACAAACATACGCGACGAACATATAACCTCCTTTTTGGAAGTCGGTTAATGATTCAGACTGTGATTGAAACTGTGTTAGGATGCAGGGTCCTTCTCTCATCTACCTCGCCTTATCCCAACTTTGTTGTAGTAGGCTTCCAGTCTAACCGGATGCGAGACGCCCTGGGCGTCGGGAGTCGCAGGCCGATTCCCGGCCACCGTAGGCGTGGGCTTGCGGACGGTGAGCAATGGGTAGCTCGCCGTCCGATAAGGACCAGGCCCGGGTCGACGGCGCAACGTGTTCCACGCGCGCCTCAAGATGTCAGCAGAACTGACGGGGTCCACTAGGGCCGATGGCTATCGGGGTTGCAGTTTTGTCCGAAAGGGTTACCGAGGCCCCTGGCAACATACAGGCAACTGAAGGAACATGGGTGGGTTTTAGTCAGTAAGAGTCTGACACGCCCTCCCGCTCCACCCAGAGCGGAAGAAGTTATTATTTTATTTGAACTGGATGCAGCTGAATACCAGTATTTTACATGGAGCGACTGCCTATCTGACCGCCACAACCCAGTTACTGGGTAACGCGTACATTAAAATTTCATTGTTAGAAAAAAAAGCGGAACGAATTAAAAAACTGTATTATTATATGTATGAGAACTAAAACAATTAAATTAAATAGGTATTTAAAGTTCCGTAGTACAATAACACGTAGCTTAGATTAAGTGAAGGGGAAATCCGAGTTGATTGATAATGTTGTGGATTTTATCTAAAAAATGTTGTAGACTTACCTACACTAAGTACTACTGTACTTTTAAATATGTAATTATTCGAACCTCTAATGATTTCCATTTTTGTGAATGTGAGAACGCTGTAGGCTTAGTGGATTGTGGACCTGTTGACCATTTTCTATTTTGTTAAGTACTTGGTACTTATTGAAAGACCTACACTGTCCTCCCATACCTAGAAACACTGTTATATGAAAGTATTGTAAAAGCCAATTATTTTTAAAAGAGTAACCGTGGAGTTTCTTGCCGGCTCTTCTCCATAGGAAGCGACCAATTGGAACCGTGCACCTAGCTTCTGACGTTTCATAAGTGCCCATATAGGTTTATGTGAAATAAAATATTTTGATTTTGATTTCGCGCTCCTAAAAATATGATTGAACACTCTGATATGATTATTGCGCCTCTTTTTGTGATCCTCAAATAATTCCTATTTTGGAGTCAAATAGCAAAGTATAACTGCGTTCAACTTGGATGTAGCGTACGCCCGCCGGCTGCTACCGGGCGAATAGGGTACTCATCTAGTCAATCTGCCTAGCATTTTCCCAACCATGTTGGGGTCAGCTTCCAGTCTAACCGGATGCAAGTGAATAATATTTTACATGGAGCGACTGCCTATCTGACCTGCAAAACCCAGTAAAGGCTCCTACAAACAGGCGCGACACACGAAGCGACACAAAGACACCGCTCGTCGCGCGACGTGCGGTGTCTTTAGACTGGTTGTCAGACTTTCGAGCTTCTGACGACCCGTAACTACTGTCAAAGATCTAGAAATGACAGTGACCAACGACTTCACGAGCTTTCAGAAGCGTGGAGGGGTCTCGATATGTAATAGACGGTCACCCATCCACGGATTGACCTCGGCAAGTGTTGCTTAACCTTGAAGATCGCCCTTGCGACTGCTATTAATTATCCACAAGACCCTTTCTTTCCATTTCCTTTCATCATCATCATTTCAGCCGAAAGACGTCCACTGCTGGACATAGGCCTCCGCCAAGCACCGCCACTTCGACCGGTTCTGTGCTTCCCGCATCCAGCGGATTCCTACGGCCTTCACAAGGTCATCGGTTCATCTTGTGGGAGGCCTTCCAACACTACGTCTTCCGTTACGCGGTCGCCACTCCAAAACCTTTCGGCCCCATCGGCCATCCGTTCTGCGAGCAATGTGCCCTGCCCACTGCCACTTAAGTTTGGCAATTTTTCGGGCTATGACCTCCTGCGGATCTTTTCAGTTCTGATTCGATCACGTAATGAAACTCCAAGCATTTCCTTTTAAGTTCTATTTTACTAAAATCACAGGTCTTTAACAAGTTGATATTTATAAACAACTGTTGTTTGTCAAAAAGTACTCACGATTTCTAAAACAAACAAAGAAAAGTCATGTGAAAACACACTTCCACAACAGGTGCAATAACACCTCTAAGTATTAATCAATCACTTTCTTGATTTTGATAAAACTGATACATTGTATGATACTAGTCATTGTATATCGTAAAAGATACACATACATAAACTCACACCTTCTTGTTCTTCCGATGGGGGTAGGCAGAAACTACAGAACGCCACCTGCTACGATCCTTACATACTCCTTTTGCCTGGTCATACATGCACGCCGGTTGCGAGTACTACGCACCTGGCCTTTCTGAAGAACATCACCAATAAGGTTACTATATGTCCTTCTAGGGCGTCCTCTCTCGATGATTTTACTCACATCTGCCTTGCAATACCTTTTGTTCAAGACTCTATTCCTCACCTCCAGAGAGGAGAGGAGTGAGGAGGTGTGGCTTAGTGGTAATTGCCGCGACTTACGAGTTGTAGGTTATAGTTTCGAACCCAGACAGGCGCTTTACTTTGTATTAATTATTTCATCACCACTGCTCTCAAAACGGTGAAGGAAAACATCGTGAGGAAACCGGCATGTCCTAGAACCGAATATTCGCAGACATGTGACATCTACCAACCCGCACTGGGCCCGCGTGGTGGATTACGGCCCACTCCCTCTCACTGAGAGGAGGCCTGTGTCTCAGCAGTGGGAACTTTATAGGCTGATTATGCAAGATATTTCTGAATAATTTGAAACTGTTTTTCAGGAAAAACGGAGTTCTTAGCCATGCAGTGAGTTTGCTACTCCGAATTGAGAAGGAATCCTATGTTACTAGCCCAGCTGTTGACTAAGGGTTTATTTCTTCCATACTTCTCGATTAATCGTCTTTTCTATCGACTAAAGGCTCTGGTCGAGTTCTAAACTAAAAATACATTAAATCAATCTGCTTAGCTTTTGCCGGGTCGGCTTCCAGTCTAACCGGATGCAGCTGAATACCAGTATTTTGCATGGAGCGACTGCCTATCTGACCTCCACAACCAAGTTACTAGATAATGCAATACCCCTTAGCAAGACTGATTGTCAGTATGTCGAGAACTAGTTAGACAATAATTACAAAAAAATTGCGTTGTCTAGTGGTCGCAAGGTCTAATGCCGAGCTTGAGGTCCTGTGTCTTGGGTACGCAAAGTATTATTGGGTTTTTCTATTAGGAATTTCTCAGTAACAGACCGGAATCTGGTTTGTGCCCAGTTGATGGCAATAGATTCGTCCCCTATTACATTGGACTTAAACATAACTGGCGAAATGTGGGTGTACTATAGACACACGTTTGCCTAACCCTTCGGGGTTACTGGCGTTATGGAATTTTATATTCGTAGCATCTTCTCCTTGGAAAATACAAGTGCAAAAGGTCATCTCCTTCTCAGAGCCACACTTGAAATGTCTTATCACTGTGATCAGATTAAGATTACAGGACAGTCTATTCAGAAACGAAACTGCATTATAAATTAATACATCTTCCGAACGGGTCGATCGAAGGTTAAGCTACGCTTGCCGCGGTCGGATCGTAGATGGGAGACCATCCATTACATATCGATCAAGACCCTTCCGTACCTCAGAAAGGACGTTAAGAACGTTAATTCTAAAAGTAAGCGACGTCGCAAATAGCTGTCAAATATTTACCTGTTTTGATTAATTTGGCTATATTACTGTATGGAAATATGAAATATTGAACTAGAATATTAACAATGAATTTAGTGTTCTAACCGTTTTAGGTTTAAAAAAGGCATTTGGAACGTTTCCAACTACCTTTTTACATCTATAACTAAATGTTCAGTTAAGATATTAATTAATGCATTTCATAATCAATATTTTAGTTTACTAGTTAGCCATATTTCATATTTCCATACAGTAATATTGCCAAATTAATTAAAACAGCGAAATATTTGACATCAATTTGCGACGTTGCCGTTTCTCCCAGCTGTCATTGGTAGATCTTTATTTTATTTTTTATTAAAGGAACAGCAAACAGTTACATTTATTATAAGAACTTACAAATAGATAACAAAAACAAGTTTTGGCAATAATATAACCTGCAATGCTGTTCACAGGTGGGCATTAAAGTAAAAAATAATAATAGTGTAATCGCTAGGAGTTTTAGAAGCAGAACGAGCAGTAATTAGTTATTTAGACAAGTACTTAAAGATTACATAATGTAAAATATATGACCGTCCTTAGTTTGATGATCTTCTGTCGTTATGGGTAATTAGAAGTCCAAAAGTCTGACAACCAGTCTTACTAAGGGGTATTGTGTTACCTAGTAACTGGGTTGTGGAGGTCAGATAGGCAGTCACTCCATGTAAAATGCTGGAATTCAGCTGAATCCAGTTAAACTGGAAACCGACACTCAACATAGTTGGGAAAAGTCTAGGCAGATTGATTTTAGTTTGGAAAGAATTAAATGTCAAAATCAGCTGACCAGCATTGATTTCTACAAAACATCAATAATATTGTGATCAATATCAGTTTTACACACATAACATCACGCCTTGTTTCCCTGAAGGTTTGGGCAGAGGTGTCCCTGTAGCAGGTACACCCACATTTCGCCAGTTATGTTTAAGTCCCATGTAATAGGGGACGAGCCTATTGCTACTGCCATCAACCGGGCACAAATCCAGACTCCGAGCTGCTACTGAGAAATTTCATTTTCATTTTTCTATTTTATTTTTTTAATATCAATTTTAACATATGAAAAATCACGAATCAGTATGACTATGTGAAGATTCCTTTAAAACACATGAATCATGTAATTTTTATTGATTTTTCTTTTTTATCTCATTTTATTTACTGCAATCTGTCCTGGGACATTCAGCAATAGATAGATGATGGTTACTGATCTCGCATGATATGAAGCCACTGGCCCATCAGATCGATACTAGGTACAGCACATCATTCATGCTGGTTGTATTTACTAAGTTTTGGGGGCCCTTCTTTTCAGTCTTGTGCAGGTAACTGGGTTTGACATTAGTTCCGTTGCCAGTGGATTCAGGTGGACTTTTAATGTATGTAGTGTGTTTTCACCTTTATATTTATTAGGATTAGTGGAACTTCATCCGTGTTCAATGACAACCCTGTGTGAAATTATCTACTGCAATTGTGTCATTCCGAATACATGTACCGTTGGACGAAGCTTACGTTTCCTTTATTAACCACACAACCTGGTTCCCCAATACATCAGGTGGAGTATGTGGTAATATTTGTTTTGATTTCCTCATTATGTTTTTATCTTTTGATCCTTTATCCTTTTTATTGAGATTCTAGCTGACCTGGCGGACGTTGACCTATCCAAATTTCAATCATTCAAACAAATAATTATGTTCTAATTTTCCGCAATTCGAAGAGTTTCCAGGAAACTTTCCCAAAAACTAAAATTTGGACTATTACAAACATTTTAAAACAAAAAATAGCCAAATAGGTCCAGCTGTTATATATGCTGCAAGTGATGCCCTTACCATCAAACAGCTCTTTTAATTTTAATTAAGTATTTTATAGATGATAAAGAATAATAACAAATCCTTGAGATTTATCAAACTCCTAATGTTGACCATGACAAAGAAGAATCCAATAAGAAAACAGTTTTAATTTATTTAATTGACTAATTACCATTTGTTATGTAAAAACAACATAATAAAAAGGTTTGTGTAGGTATTTGTTTGTTTATCTGTTAAGATCATTCTCAGAAACTGCTGCACAGATTTTGATATCTGTCAATTTAGAAAGAAAATATTTCGATACTTACATGAAAGAATTTGCCTGTCTATCAATGTGTTAGATTGTATCTCAAGAATGTTTAGTGTTTTGTTTATGATAAAGTTAACAAATATGTTATCATCTTTTGGCTTTGTTCTTCCAAAATCGATTTTGAAACAAAAGGTTTTGTAATGTAGGTAATTGTATTATCGTAAGAGAGAATTGTCTCGTCTCGCTCATAGTACGCATTTGAACGGAATAGTAGCAGTAACGAGACACTACATAATTGATCAAAGTGACCATTGAATGAAGACATCAATTGGTCATAATTGACGCAAAAAACAATGAAAAAGGTCGCTGAAAAATAAATGACCCATTCGCGCCATTTTGTACATGAAAGATGAATTAAACAGTAAGAACAAGGCAAAGGCAGAAAAACAAAAATTCTCTGCATTCGAACTTTTTCCACAAAATTTTCTAAAGTATAATCCGACTGATTGGAAAAGTGTCGACTATGTTAGCCGGTTTATAGTCAACAATGTACAACCAAACTGGTTTGTTTAATGTTATTTTTTTTTACAAACACGTTCTCGCCCCTCGTACATCAGCTAGTTGTAGATTAAAACGGGTTATATTGTAATGTTTGGCAAACCTGACCGCTGCCGTCGGAAGGCTTCGGACGAATGGAAAAAACCACTTAACACAACACGAGAATCGCTCACTACACTGCTGAGATCGCACTGACACCTCCTAATACACTTAATAAACGAGTAATACAGGAATGAAACACTAAAACCACAGTGATACGCGACATTACGACAAAAGGGTACGCACCTTACTCTTAGTTATAATGTGTGTAGCGAGTTTTACAACAGCGAAATTTCCTGTGCCAATTGTTTTCTCCAGCTCGTAATTGCCGACACACACGAGCTGGTCTATTGGGAAATGTTTGGTTTTGTGTATTGGCTTCATATTGCTGGCCATTTCGTGAGAAACTTGAAATAATTCGCTAAACCTCACATCACCCACCGAGCGAATTTCGTCTACTGGCGATAGTTCGCGCCGACTGCCGCAATGGCGCCACTGTCACTCACGTCATTCGCTTTGGGATGTTCATGTGCGCCCCTCGATGTTTCATTAACAAACACTATTTAATTTATATTAAATTCACATTTACACCCACAATTCAATACGAAATCATGATGATTTTAATTCGCGGTCATTACGATCTCAATACGAACGTCAAACAGGTGTTGACAGACGTTCTTATCAGTGTTTCTCTTATCAATACGTAGGGATTCAATTGAACAACACTGGCTCATGAAAATAAGAACTCGATTCACAACATTTACGCGAGTCGCACCGTCTCTTTCTATCTGATTCATGTGTCTAACGTTTGAGTGAGATAGATACAGTGATCACCGTCAGGCGGGAGATCTAGTGACGTCATTGGGCCCGGCTGACGTCACACGCGGCAATTTCAAACTAAGAGACGGTGTGGGGTGTACGTCAGTAGAAAATATCGATTTTTCTTATCGTTAAGTGCAACTTTTAATAAAAAAGATAATTTAACATCATTAAGCGTTAAAACAATGTCGTTTCAGTTTAACAATTTACCGTTACCTATTATAGAACGTTCCTAGAAATTATGAATGTTCATTCAACTGCGTCTGTATTATATTTCAACATTGATTCATATTCTCTACGAGACGATTTTTTCTTCTCGAACAATACTCCGACATGAATTCAATTAATGGCATTACATTTTTTCTATAAGAAATCTGTAGAAAACTCGTGGTTTTGCTTAGAGAATGCTTTTAAATTCAAGGTCTTGCCTTATCGACGTTATATGTGTTGCGTAGTAGATATGATCTATGAGATAATGTATTCGGGAAGAGATAACTTGGTTTCTATAATATAGGCGCCATTCATTCATTGATGATTATGCTATCTTCATTGTGAATCTGTATTGATTATAAGTTGTCTGAAAACAGCGCCATCTATTCAGATGGTGTTTGTTATCATTTACTCAATGTAGTGTTGTATTTTGTTACTAGATGGCGTTGACACCAATTTTAAATTAGAATAAGAGTGACATCTATGTAAAAGTTATAAAACTAATAAAAGTTTTGATTCATGGTAGTTCTACAAAGCCTAGCCCAGCCTTTTCCCAACTACGTTGGGGTCGGCTTCCAGTCTAACCGAATGCAGCTGAATACCAGTTTTTTACATGGACCGACTGCCATTTGACTTCCACAACCACAAGTTTCATTGTAGTTTTACTAGTTTTTACTACTTTAAAATAGAAATGGCACCTGTGTACACGTTTATTTTAGTTGAAAATATAAGGTGGAAGAGCAGCATCAATGAAATAATTAGAATAGAAATACTGTGATCATCATTTAATTTGCTAAACGCGCTTCATGATAAATGTCTCTATTTAAACAGAGCACGCAAAAATAATGAAAATTTCGACCCCTTTTATAAAATCCATAAACCCCTTAATCTCAACATGTAGGTACTTATTTTTTTTTTCATATTTTTCATACAAAAAAAAAAGTTAAAAATTCCTTAAAAACACGTTGAGGCTGCCCCCGCACGCCTCCGGCTCTAAAAAAATTCACGGGGTTGGGCAAACAAGTAACTACCACGTGAAGTCACGATTGTCAAATTCGATTTAGTTGTGTCAAAATTCCATACAAACCAAGCGTGTCATCACCGTTTACTCGCACACTACAACACTAATGACTTAAACCGCGGGCATCTGCGGTACACTACTTTTCACCCTTATGGCATTAGTGATAAGGTTGAAAAGTGGTTCCTCACCAGTGTCCGCGATGGTACCTATTATGGAAACTGACGCTTTGAATGTGGTTCGTGACTGGAGTTGTGTGCTCAACGTATTTTAGTACTGTCTTCCCTAGACACGCTGCTGGCATGGCGATTCCTTGCTGTGCCTATTTGATCCGTAGGACATGGTAAAAATAAAAACTTCCGAGATTAAAGTTATTTTTCACTTTGTAGTGTTTTTTTTTAAAGTCGGTTGTTTTTTTGTAAAAAGTTTTTTTTTTTAGTTGTGTTTTCGAATTTGTGTGGGGTAGCCCACACAAATTCGAAAACCACTACTTGCTATGTAAATAACAATGACAGGAACTTATCATATCATCCACATACTAAGTGGGAAAAAGTACGTATTATTGAAGCTAACTCAAAAACTATCAAAGCAAAGTTAATAAAATTTATATGGGACCACCTCGAGAGCATACCCTTTCAACCAAAAAAAGAATTTTCAAAATCGGTTCTCAATTGACGGAGAAATCGGCGGACGTACATAAAAAAAAACAAACATGCGCTACGAACATATAACCTCCTCGTTTTTGAAAGTCGGTTAAAATAGGCAGTCAGGGGACTGCTGACAGAACTGAACACTGATATAAGCGCCATCTAGCTTTTATAGTCTGAACTATGGCGCGAGCATGTCGGTGACGCGAACCACTAAGTTTATCCCCTAGCAAAAATCGGTCAACGCGCTAGGAGTTTTCACTTCAATAAAAGCCACATTATTAGAATTAGTTTTTATTGTTATTGTAAATAAAAGGTATTAGGAGGAAGGTTTGACGAATACATTCCGTTTCTTGCGCTGCCTACTGCGCCCTCTGTGGAAACTGGTGCCTGAAACAAAAACATAGATATTATTGACTGAAAAGACGTTTAGAAGTATTCAATATGATTCAATATTACAGGGTCAAATTAAATTAGCGAAACTTAGCAGAGAAATAAGATTTGCTGTTTTTATTAGTGGCTCAACAACTATTATTAGTGTAGTATGAGTTGAGAAAATCTGTTATTGAAGTGAAAATTTCTTTAGGCGCGTTGGGCATTTTTGAGATGGGAAAAAACAATTGAACTCGCGACACCGTTACCGACACCTCATTTTTGTAAACGCGATTGTGCTCTTTATTTGTATTAAGTTACGGATCAATGTTCTATGCAATTATTATTACTTTAAAGGTTTTGGAAGTTTTTTTTTTGTAAACGTGATTGTGCTTTTTATTTATATTACGTTACGGATCAATGTTCTATAGAAGTATTTTTCTTCCACCCAGGCGATTTTGTTCAAGTTTTCACTTCTGTCGGCACTCCCGGAGTGCCACTGTATTTTTTTTTGTTTTATTGTGTTTGGATATACCTATCACGTCTGAAGTTTAAAAAAAAGGAAAAAAAAAACTGATTTTTCTATTGACTACACTAACTACGGTCGATGACCCCATAAAAAAAACATCACTAAATTACAGTACAACTATAGATAGAATATTTTTTATAATGTACACCATACAAAATAAAATGTATAAATTTTACATTGGGTGACACAATGGGCGGTCTTATCGCTAAAAGCGATTTTTTATAGACAACCTTTGGATGAATTTAAATGGAAAAGGAGAGACAATATTGCAGGTGGTCAGTGGTGTAGGGATATTATAAATAGAAACGCGGGCGGAACTGCTGGCGGAAATTAGTCTTTCAAATAGTTCATCCATCATTTCTGTGGTTTGCCCTTATTTTTATAGTCACATTCATAGTCAAAATTTTAGTTACGTTGGTTTACTTATCATTTAAGATCATTTTTTTTAACCATGATGAGAAAGCTCTTGGCCTGCATCTCTCCTGATGGTAAGTGATGATCAGGCCGAAGGTGGAAGCGAGCTTCACTCGGAATCCTCAACCACAGAGGAACTGGCTACCTTGCCTCTTAACTGCCGAAACACAACAATGCTGTTAACACTGTTGTTATGGCGACAGACTTAGATAAGATGGTGGTAGCTAGCCAGGCGGACTTAGAACAAGCCCTACCACCAATCAAATTGGGCAGAAAATTTTGCTCCTCTGGGTCTGAGACAGGTGGTCTAACCACAGAGGCAGTTAAGTTTTGTAGTGTTACAATATCTTACCATCATGTACAACTACGCAGTGAGCAGGTCAGGCGCCGCGTTGGCCAGCAGGTCGGCGGCCCCGGCCACGGCCCCGCACCACACGTCGAGGCGCGCCGCCAGCGCCGCCGCCCCGCAGCGCGGCAGTGTTACAATATCTTACCATCATGTACAACTACGCAGTGAGCAGGTCAGGCGCCGCGTTGGCCAGCAGGTCGGCGGCCCCGGCCACGGCCCCGCACCACACGTCGAGGCGCGCCGCCAGCGCCGCCGCCCCGCAGCGCGGCAGTGTTACAATATCTTACCATCATGTACAACTACGCAGTGAGCAGGTCAGGCGCCGCGTTGGCCAGCAGGTCGGCGGCCCCGGCCACGGCCCCGCACCACACGTCGAGGCGCGCCGCCAGCGCCGCCGCCCCGCAGCGCGGCAGTGTTACAATATCTTACCATCATGTACAACTACGCAGTGAGCAGGTCAGGCGCCGCGTTGGCCAGCAGGTCGGCGGCCCCGGCCACGGCCCCGCACCACACGTCGAGGCGCGCCGCCAGCGCCGCCGCCCCGCAGCGCGGCAGTGTTACAATATCTTACCATCATGTACAACTACGCAGTGAGCAGGTCAGGCGCCGCGTTGGCCAGCAGGTCGGCGGCCCCGGCCACGGCCCCGCACCACACGTCGAGGCGCGCCGCCAGCGCCGCCGCCCCGCAGCGCGGCAGTGTTACAATATCTTACCATCATGTACAACTACGCAGTGAGCAGGTCAGGCGCCGCGTTGGCCAGCAGGTCGGCGGCCCCGGCCACGGCCCCGCACCACACGTCGAGGCGCGCCGCCAGCGCCGCCGCCCCGCAGCGCGGCAGTGTTACAATATCTTACCATCATGTACAACTACGCAGTGAGCAGGTCAGGCGCCGCGTTGGCCAGCAGGTCGGCGGCCCCGGCCACGGCCCCGCACCACACGTCGAGGCGCGCCGCCAGCGCCGCCGCCCCGCAGCGCGGCAGTGTTACAATATCTTACCATCATGTACAACTACGCAGTGAGCAGGTCAGGCGCCGCGTTGGCCAGCAGGTCGGCGGCCCCGGCCACGGCCCCGCACCACACGTCGAGGCGCGCCGCCAGCGCCGCCGCCCCGCAGCGCGGCAGTGTTACAATATCTTACCATCATGTACAACTACGCAGTGAGCAGGTCAGGCGCCGCGTTGGCCAGCAGGTCGGCGGCCCCGGCCACGGCCCCGCACCACACGTCGAGGCGCGCCGCCAGCGCCGCCGCCCCGCAGCGCGGCAGTGTTACAATATCTTACCATCATGTACAACTACGCAGTGAGCAGGTCAGGCGCCGCGTTGGCCAGCAGGTCGGCGGCCCCGGCCACGGCCCCGCACCACACGTCGAGGCGCGCCGCCAGCGCCGCCGCCCCGCAGCGCGGCAGTGTTACAATATCTTACCATCATGTACAACTACGCAGTGAGCAGGTCAGGCGCCGCGTTGGCCAGCAGGTCGGCGGCCCCGGCCACGGCCCCGCACCACACGTCGAGGCGCGCCGCCAGCGCCGCCGCCCCGCAGCGCGGCAGTGTTACAATATCTTACCATCATGTACAACTACGCAGTGAGCAGGTCAGGCGCCGCGTTGGCCAGCAGGTCGGCGGCCCCGGCCACGGCCCCGCACCACACGTCGAGGCGCGCCGCCAGCGCCGCCGCCCCGCAGCGCGGCAGTGTTACAATATCTTACCATCATGTACAACTACGCAGTGAGCAGGTCAGGCGCCGCGTTGGCCAGCAGGTCGGCGGCCCCGGCCACGGCCCCGCACCACACGTCGAGGCGCGCCGCCAGCGCCGCCGCCCCGCAGCGCGGCAGTGTTACAATATCTTACCATCATGTACAACTACGCAGTGAGCAGGTCAGGCGCCGCGTTGGCCAGCAGGTCGGCGGCCCCGGCCACGGCCCCGCACCACACGTCGAGGCGCGCCGCCAGCGCCGCCGCCCCGCAGCGCGGCAGTGTTACAATATCTTACCATCATGTACAACTACGCAGTGAGCAGGTCAGGCGCCGCGTTGGCCAGCAGGTCGGCGGCCCCGGCCACGGCCCCGCACCACACGTCGAGGCGCGCCGCCAGCGCCGCCGCCCCGCAGCGCGGCAGTGTTACAATATCTTACCATCATGTACAACTACGCAGTGAGCAGGTCAGGCGCCGCGTTGGCCAGCAGGTCGGCGGCCCCGGCCACGGCCCCGCACCACACGTCGAGGCGCGCCGCCAGCGCCGCCGCCCCGCAGCGCGGCAGTGTTACAATATCTTACCATCATGTACAACTACGCAGTGAGCAGGTCAGGCGCCGCGTTGGCCAGCAGGTCGGCGGCCCCGGCCACGGCCCCGCACCACACGTCGAGGCGCGCCGCCAGCGCCGCCGCCCCGCAGCGCGGCAGTGTTACAATATCTTACCATCATGTACAACTACGCAGTGAGCAGGTCAGGCGCCGCGTTGGCCAGCAGGTCGGCGGCCCCGGCCACGGCCCCGCACCACACGTCGAGGCGCGCCGCCAGCGCCGCCGCCCCGCAGCGCGGCAGTGTTACAATATCTTACCATCATGTACAACTACGCAGTGAGCAGGTCAGGCGCCGCGTTGGCCAGCAGGTCGGCGGCCCCGGCCACGGCCCCGCACCACACGTCGAGGCGCGCCGCCAGCGCCGCCGCCCCGCAGCGCGGCAGTGTTACAATATCTTACCATCATGTACAACTACGCAGTGAGCAGGTCAGGCGCCGCGTTGGCCAGCAGGTCGGCGGCCCCGGCCACGGCCCCGCACCACACGTCGAGGCGCGCCGCCAGCGCCGCCGCCCCGCAGCGCGGCAGTGTTACAATATCTTACCATCATGTACAACTACGCAGTGAGCAGGTCAGGCGCCGCGTTGGCCAGCAGGTCGGCGGCCCCGGCCACGGCCCCGCACCACACGTCGAGGCGCGCCGCCAGCGCCGCCGCCCCGCAGCGCGGCAGTGTTACAATATCTTACCATCATGTACAACTACGCAGTGAGCAGGTCAGGCGCCGCGTTGGCCAGCAGGTCGGCGGCCCCGGCCACGGCCCCGCACCACACGTCGAGGCGCGCCGCCAGCGCCGCCGCCCCGCAGCGCGGCAGTGTTACAATATCTTACCATCATGTACAACTACGCAGTGAGCAGGTCAGGCGCCGCGTTGGCCAGCAGGTCGGCGGCCCCGGCCACGGCCCCGCACCACACGTCGAGGCGCGCCGCCAGCGCCGCCGCCCCGCAGCGCGGCAGTGTTACAATATCTTACCATCATGTACAACTACGCAGTGAGCAGGTCAGGCGCCGCGTTGGCCAGCAGGTCGGCGGCCCCGGCCACGGCCCCGCACCACACGTCGAGGCGCGCCGCCAGCGCCGCCGCCCCGCAGCGCGGCAGTGTTACAATATCTTACCATCATGTACAACTACGCAGTGAGCAGGTCAGGCGCCGCGTTGGCCAGCAGGTCGGCGGCCCCGGCCACGGCCCCGCACCACACGTCGAGGCGCGCCGCCAGCGCCGCCGCCCCGCAGCGCGGCAGTGTTACAATATCTTACCATCATGTACAACTACGCAGTGAGCAGGTCAGGCGCCGCGTTGGCCAGCAGGTCGGCGGCCCCGGCCACGGCCCCGCACCACACGTCGAGGCGCGCCGCCAGCGCCGCCGCCCCGCAGCGCGGCAGTGTTACAATATCTTACCATCATGTACAACTACGCAGTGAGCAGGTCAGGCGCCGCGTTGGCCAGCAGGTCGGCGGCCCCGGCCACGGCCCCGCACCACACGTCGAGGCGCGCCGCCAGCGCCGCCGCCCCGCAGCGCGGCAGTGTTACAATATCTTACCATCATGTACAACTACGCAGTGAGCAGGTCAGGCGCCGCGTTGGCCAGCAGGTCGGCGGCCCCGGCCACGGCCCCGCACCACACGTCGAGGCGCGCCGCCAGCGCCGCCGCCCCGCAGCGCGGCAGTGTTACAATATCTTACCATCATGTACAACTACGCAGTGAGCAGGTCAGGCGCCGCGTTGGCCAGCAGGTCGGCGGCCCCGGCCACGGCCCCGCACCACACGTCGAGGCGCGCCGCCAGCGCCGCCGCCCCGCAGCGCGGCAGTGTTACAATATCTTACCATCATGTACAACTACGCAGTGAGCAGGTCAGGCGCCGCGTTGGCCAGCAGGTCGGCGGCCCCGGCCACGGCCCCGCACCACACGTCGAGGCGCGCCGCCAGCGCCGCCGCCCCGCAGCGCGGCAGTGTTACAATATCTTACCATCATGTACAACTACGCAGTGAGCAGGTCAGGCGCCGCGTTGGCCAGCAGGTCGGCGGCCCCGGCCACGGCCCCGCACCACACGTCGAGGCGCGCCGCCAGCGCCGCCGCCCCGCAGCGCGGCAGTGTTACAATATCTTACCATCATGTACAACTACGCAGTGAGCAGGTCAGGCGCCGCGTTGGCCAGCAGGTCGGCGGCCCCGGCCACGGCCCCGCACCACACGTCGAGGCGCGCCGCCAGCGCCGCCGCCCCGCAGCGCGGCAGTGTTACAATATCTTACCATCATGTACAACTACGCAGTGAGCAGGTCAGGCGCCGCGTTGGCCAGCAGGTCGGCGGCCCCGGCCACGGCCCCGCACCACACGTCGAGGCGCGCCGCCAGCGCCGCCGCCCCGCAGCGCGGCAGTGTTACAATATCTTACCATCATGTACAACTACGCAGTGAGCAGGTCAGGCGCCGCGTTGGCCAGCAGGTCGGCGGCCCCGGCCACGGCCCCGCACCACACGTCGAGGCGCGCCGCCAGCGCCGCCGCCCCGCAGCGCGGCAGTGTTACAATATCTTACCATCATGTACAACTACGCAGTGAGCAGGTCAGGCGCCGCGTTGGCCAGCAGGTCGGCGGCCCCGGCCACGGCCCCGCACCACACGTCGAGGCGCGCCGCCAGCGCCGCCGCCCCGCAGCGCGGCAGTGTTACAATATCTTACCATCATGTACAACTACGCAGTGAGCAGGTCAGGCGCCGCGTTGGCCAGCAGGTCGGCGGCCCCGGCCACGGCCCCGCACCACACGTCGAGGCGCGCCGCCAGCGCCGCCGCCCCGCAGCGCGGCAGTGTTACAATATCTTACCATCATGTACAACTACGCAGTGAGCAGGTCAGGCGCCGCGTTGGCCAGCAGGTCGGCGGCCCCGGCCACGGCCCCGCACCACACGTCGAGGCGCGCCGCCAGCGCCGCCGCCCCGCAGCGCGGCAGTGTTACAATATCTTACCATCATGTACAACTACGCAGTGAGCAGGTCAGGCGCCGCGTTGGCCAGCAGGTCGGCGGCCCCGGCCACGGCCCCGCACCACACGTCGAGGCGCGCCGCCAGCGCCGCCGCCCCGCAGCGCGGCAGTGTTACAATATCTTACCATCATGTACAACTACGCAGTGAGCAGGTCAGGCGCCGCGTTGGCCAGCAGGTCGGCGGCCCCGGCCACGGCCCCGCACCACACGTCGAGGCGCGCCGCCAGCGCCGCCGCCCCGCAGCGCGGCAGGGCGCGCGGCCGCACCCAGCCGATGTGGGCTGTGCTGTTCACCTGCGGGCACGGACATACTCGTTATGGTATTATGGCTAACCACATCGCAGCAGGCGCAGACGGAGATAGCGGAATGAATAAAATAGTTGCCTATACTCCATTTGAAATAAGATTAGACTTTTAACTAAACCTTTTTTACAGTCTGTTCAACCGATTTTGACTTCTATTGCGTTGGTGGCATGACAAATGGCAGCTGCAGTAAACAGTTGGTTTGTAACCACTTTTTTTTGCTTTTAATGCCATCCTTATGCTTACGCAATAGAAGTCAAAATCGGTTGAACGGACTGTAAAAAAGGTTTGTTTAAATGTCTAATCTTATTTCAAACGGAGTATAGGTAAAAAAAAAATCTATTCAGTCCGTCTTCGAGTTAATAAAAAAATATTAGACACGTATTTTTGCTTTATCATATTAATCAGAAATAACTTAAAACAAGCGTTAAAGTTGGGGAGTGGGACTCGCTACGTCACAACGCAGTATTAAATGTAGCAAGGCGTGACGTCATGCCACATTTTAACTCAATGTATCGTCGTAATCTTTTGATTACGTAAAAAAAGAAAAAAAAACGTGTTCAATATTTTTTAATGAAATACAGTAAGGTAATACCACGTTTCAAATCCGGGGACAGTAAAGACACCAATAATTATATCCGTGTTGCCAGTTTTCAGCAAGGTGGTTGAAAAGGTAATGCTTAATCAAATGCTCAATCATTTATTTTAACACAAATAAATTCCTTCACGATCAACAGTATGGTTTCACCAAAGGACGTTGTACGACCGACGCCGGTGTAACCCTATTAAGACACATTTTTAACGCGTGGGAAGGGGCCCAAGACGCCATAGGGATCTTTTGTGACCTCTCCAAAGCATTTGATGGCGTCGATCACAAAATCTTACTCTTGAAACTTGAGCATTACGGACTTGGAAAACTTGTACTCAATTTAGTAAAATCTTATTTAATGATAGACAACAGCAAGTTCAAATAAACGGTATCAATTCACTAGGTTTAAAAGTAAAAAATATGTGTGCCACAAGGCTCGATATTGGGTCCATTCCTCTTCTTAGTGTATATGTCACGGCTAAAACCCGAAGTGCAGCTACACCTGATTTTAGCCGGCTACAATTAGGTGCGGCCGGTAGCAGTTGGTTAAATTTAGCTATAGCAAATGAAAATGGCTGAAAGGTAGGTTAGGTTAGAACTGTGACCACATAGCACACCGCACGAGCCGAGCGAGCGAAGTGAGCGTTGCCGCGACAGCGGCTGGCGAGTGCCAGGGTCTATTTAGGCAAGTTTAACAAACTGCTAACGGCCGCACCTAGTTGTAGCCGGCTAAAACTAGGTGTAGCCACTTTTCGGGCTTTAGCCGTAACATATACACTAAATCATTTATTAAAAAATCAACCACAAATGGTGTTATTTGCTGACGATACTTCTTTAATTTTTAAGGTAGATCGACGTGCTACAAATTTTAACGACGTAAATAACGCCCTATTGCAGGTCCAAAATTGGTTCACTGCTAATAATTTAGTATTAAATGGAAAAAAAACTAAGTGCATAAAGTTTTCTTTACCAAATGTTAAAAGTAGTGATTGTGAGATAGTATTGAATCAAGAGAAACTAGAATTTGTCGATAAAACTGTTTTCCTAGGGATCACGCTCGACTCAAGGCTGCAATGGGGTTCTCATTTAACATCTCCTGCCGGACGGCTAAGTTCAGTAGCATATGCTGCCAGAAAAATCTGTCAATTTACTTATGTAGATACCGCGAGGCTAGTCTATTTTAGCTACTTTCATAGTATCATGTCTTACGGTATTTTATTGTGGGGACGAGCTGCAGACATCGAGTCTATTTTTATTCTGCAGAAAAGAGCGATCAGAGCCATATATTATCTCCGCAGGCGCGATTCTCTAAGGAAACTGTTTAAGGATATTAACATCATGACGGTACCTTGTCAATATATCTATGAAAACATCATGTACGTGTTACACTTTTCTAAGTCACGTATCACACTCTTTAGGCGCGGTGCGCATTTTTTAGATGGGACTAAACCATTGATTTCACGACACCATGACGACACCTCATTTTAGTAAAACGCGATTGTGCTCTTTATTTATATTAGGTTACGGATCAATGTTCTATGCAAGTATTTATTTTACAGGTTTTGTAAACGCGATTGTGCTCTTTATTTAGATAAGGTTACGGACCAATGTTCTATACAAGTATTTTTCTTCCACCAAGGCGATTTTGTTCAAGTTTTTACTTCTGTCGGCACTCCCGGAGTGCCACCACTTTTTTTTTGTTGTTTGTGTACTAATACTAGCTTACATACCAAATTTCAGGTTTCTAGGACTTCAGAAAGTACCCCAAGAATTTTGATGTTCATCAGTGAGTGTGTTAATGACGAAATCGGGGTTTTTTAGATATCAATAAAATCTAAAGTATAAGAGCTATGTAATTGAAACTTTATTATGTTTCATAAGTCCACTATTGACATCATATCCCGAGAATTTTGTTTTATCTGGTATAATCCAAACCGAAGTTATGAGGGTTCAAAAAAACGACGAAGCGCTTCGAAAAAAGGTAGGTACTGCCCTTGCGCTTCGCTTAGCTCGTCTTGGCGGGCAATACTGTGCCCCCAGATATCGGAATCACTGTTACAAAACCAATCTGCCTAGACTTTTCCCAACTTTGTTGGGGTCGGCTTCCAGTCTAACCGGATGCAGCTGAATACCGTATTTTACATGTAGCGACTGCCTATCTGACCTCCAAAACCCAGTATAGATAGTGCAATCCACGACGACGCGCCCCACTCCGCGATGACTGTACTGTAAGCTGAACTAGTACGGCGCGTCTTCGTGGCTTGCACTATCTATAACTGGGTTGTGCAAGTTAGTTAAGTATTAAAAAAAAGTGGTGGCTCTCCGGGAGTGCTGAAAGAAGTAAAAACTTGAACAAGATCGCCTTGGTGGAAGAAAAATACTTGTATAGAACATTGGTCCGTAATCTTATCTAAATAAAAAGCACAATCGCGTTTACAAAAAATATACTTTAGAAACCCTGTAAAGTAAAAATACTTACATAGAACATACTCAATATCTTTATTGCTTTACCATAATGTGTACTTAGGTGGTAATTATATTATTTAGATCATTATGGACTCTGTAGGGCACAGCAAAAAGGGTAGCACATTGGACATTGATTCGTAACATAATATAAATAAAGAGCACAATCGCATTTACAAAAATGAGGTATCGTCATGGTGTCGTGAAATCAATGGTTTAGTCCCATCTCAAAAATGTCCAACGCGCCTAAAGAAGTTTTCACTTAAAAAAACTTGTTTTTGTAACCCTATCGATTACTTTCACTGTTATGTATTCTGCAGCAAGTCTGTGCTCAGCGTTATGGGCTACAATATTGTACATAATTTTGATGTATATTTCTTGTTTCTAAGTGAGGAGCTCGTGGCTAAGGAATAACAGCCGCACGGGTCGATTCATCCGGTTAAGCTACGCTTGTCGGGGTTGGTTTGTGGATGGGTGACCATCTTTACATACCGAGACTCCTCCGTGTCTCGGAAAGCACGCTAAGCCGTTGGTCCCGGCTGTCATTCGTGGATCTTTGACAGTCGTTACGGGTCGTCAGAAGCCCGAGAGTTTGACAACCAGTCTTACCAAGGGGTATCGTATTACACAGTTACTGGGTTGTGGAGGTCAGATAGGCAGTCGCTCCATGTAAAATACTGGCATCCAGCTGCATCCGGTTAGACTGGAAGCCGACCCCAACGTAGTTGGGAAAAGGCAGGCAGATTGATTTTTTTCTATTGTAGCTGTTTATTGTTCCTTTTGAATAAAAATAAAATAACCTTCTGGCTGCTTTCTTAAACAGGGTTTCTCTAACTGTGCGGCGCGACACCCTGGGGCGTCACGACATTATCCCAGGGGTGTCGTGAGGCGATCCACATAGATTAGAAACCCTTTCCAGTCGACCTTACTACTATCAACACTTTCGACCGAGGAAAAATTACCTAATAGAATTGTCCTGTGACTCCAGCCTTAAGGTCCAATACGACAAAGACAAACTGCTTGAATTTTGGAGCTCAGTTTCTCAATGTAAAGAGATGAGAGGGGCGATTTCTAAACTTAAGCCCCGTATTGAGAGGCTATGCTCAGAAAAGTAAGCACATCCTTCTCATTAGTAGCCAGCCAACAAATTAAAATTAATACCTCTTTTAATTTTTTTTCTTATGATTTGTTTTTGTTCTTATTTTCTAATAAAAATTATAACTGTTATTTGGAGTTTTTCTGATAACTTGTTACCAGGCGCTAGAACTACAACTGGCAGGTACTTTTTGGCTAGAGGGGCGTCGCGAAAAAATTGCAAATTCCCAAGGGCGTCACTGTAAAAATAAGTTTGGGAAGCCCTGGTCTAAAACATGTCTAGCACCGAGAATGCAGGCAGACATATTTAGATAGTAACATCGACATACCTGATCAATATGTCCCCTGATAAGTTTCTCAGCTAGAGCCTTCATTACTAGTAGTTCCACCTCGTCTATGGGTACTCTGGCTTCACGAGCTATTTCTGCGAAGGTCAGCTTGCGTTGAGCTGAGGTACGATTGAATGCCATCTGGAAAATTAGAAATTTTATGATTATTTTTTTATCCTTGACGGAGAAGCTCTTGGGTAGTTGTCCCACCGCCGGCGAGCAGCGAGTAGCGAGTGTGTAGTTCCGATAGTTTTATTGCTGGGCTATCAGCGAGTGTCCGAGGGCGACGGGCGATTACTCGCATCACTCGCTCGGGGCGTAATTACCGCTGTTTGGTCTCTCAGCGTGAGTTCTGACCGTCAAGCGAGCATTGCTGAGCAAGTATCGCTGAGCGAGAATTACCTTTGATAGCTCTTGTCGCTCAGCGATAGCCGGCAATGTGAACATTCAGTGATCAGCTATTAATATATGCATCTCTTTTGTTTACACGGAATGTATATCTATTGTACGTATCTTGAGCGAGAAAATAGCCGATAGTTAGTCGCTTCCTCGCCGGCGCATAGTGGATCGTCCCCATAGAAGAGGTCGGACGTAGGCAGCTTGTGAAATCAAAATCGATATTTAAAATAAAATGCTATCGTATTCCTTTATCAAAAACTTTTTACAAAAAAAAAAACAACTGACCTCCAAAAAGAACACTACAAAGTGAAAAATGACTTTAATTTCGGAAGTCGGTGTCTTGTGTTTTGTATTTTCGTTTTTTGCCACCAACTTCCGAAATGAAAGTTATTTTTCACTTTGTAGTGTTTTTTTTGGAGGTCGGTTGTTTTTTTTTGTAAAAAGTTTTTATTTTTCACTTTTTTGTTGTTGTTGTTGTGTCAAAGTCAAAGTCAAATCATTTATTTCAAATAGGCCCATGTATGGCACTTTTGAACGTCAAAAATTACAAAATAATAAAATTGATTCTAGTCGCCCCTTCCAAAAGGTAGTTTTCGTATGGAGAAGAATGGGCAAGAAACTCCACCGTTACTCTTTTAAAATGTTTTACAATATTGTTTGTATATGTACGTACATTTGTTAAATAATTATTATATGTGAAGACGATGCACCTAGAATAAAATTACTATACCACAATAGGTAAAAAAAATAAAAATGAAGCAACGATAGATAATTTAATTTGTGACAGATACATGGTTCTCACACACATTCGAATACCACTACCTGCTACCAGTGACAGAAACTTAACATATCATCTACATACTAAGTGGGAAAAAAATACGTATTTTGTAGCTAACTCAAAAACTATCCAAGCAAAGTTACAAAAAAATAATTTTCAAAATCGGTCCACAATTGACGGAGAAATCGGTGGACATACATAAAAAAAATAAAAACATACGCGACGAACATATAACCTCCTCCTTTTTGGAAGTCGGTTAAAAACCTACAAATATTGTAATGAGACTTTTTCTAATTGGACTCATATTTCAGGAGAAAATCAATAAAAAGTGTTTTCTTTGTATGGAAATGGACACTTAAACTTCCCCACCGTCTGAGTTTCGCCTTGTTTCGGGTAGTCATTTCTATAATTGGTATCTATCTACTAAATGCCACATTTTGTCCAAAACACATGGTGCCCCAACGGTGCACTTTCTGAGATGTAATCGATTTTCGTTTTATCATTTAAAAAAAACGTGTGGCACTCGGGGACTGCCGCGGTAAAGCTATTGCATAACATTTGTAACCTCCATACTTCCTATTTGTCAACGCTACACTTGGGATGATGACGTGATGACACAAAATAAAAATTACGTTCCCATGACAACATCACGTTGTCATGGGAACAGTCATTACATGGTAGGCGGAGTGGGGGGTGTAAGGTTTTATTTTCGTTACGATACGGAATTTCTTGATACGGTCGCCGCGCTCAAAGCCCACGATGAAAGCTATGCAATAGCTTAAAAACACAATAGCATGACAAAAAACCATGAAAAACATGAATTTTCATTATGCTTGAACCAAAATAATGTGTGTATGTGTACCTATACACCGTTTGAAATAAGATTAGACATTTAAACAAACCTTTTTTACAGTCCGTTCAACCGATTTCGACTTCTATACCGTAGGCATAAGGATGGCATTAAAAGCAAAAAAAGTGGTTACAAACCAACTGTTTACTACAGCTGCCATTTGTCATGCGACCAACGCAATAAAAGTCAAAATCGGTTGAACGGCCTGTAAAAAAGGTTTAGTTAAATGTCTAATCTTATTTCAAACGGAGTATAGGTACATTTATTTCCAAAATAGTGCGCATTGTCCTAACTAATATTATAAATGCGAAAGTGAGTTTGTTGGTTTGTTACGCTTTCACACTAAAACGGCTGAACAGATTTGGATGAAATTTGGCACATGGGTAGACCATGACCTGGGTTAGTAATAGTAATTTATTTCTCTCAAAAAGGTACAAATTTGGTACATGGTATTTAGGTTACAGGCAGATTCAGACTTTTGTGAGAGCTAGAGTCTATACTGGGTTTGGGACCTGTATGACAGATCTCCAGGCTCACACTCTTAAAATTACAACATTAAATTGCACTTACGTAGGTACTACATACAACATTGTAAAAGCTCCAAGTACTGAGAGGAAGGGAAATTAATTTACAAAACAAAAGGAGATGTGCTGTGTGCCTTTGGAGAGTGTTGTGTGTCCGTGAGTGCAATATAAGTCTTCGCGCTCAGCACCCACGAAGGGCACTGGGCGCAAGCACCTACTTGCCCGAGAGTGTGTGTGTATGTGTGTGTATGTGTCTGTGTCTGGTTAGGACATAAGATAGTTTTTATCCCGATATTCCTAGGGATCGATACTTATGCGGGTGAAATCGCAGGGCACAGCTACCACTCTATAAATACGTAAATATTCCTCACCTCCATAAGACACAGTATGGCAATCTTCTGCCGCAGCTGCCTATCAGTCCGCTGTAGATCAGGGTGGTGAGCAGAAGCCTTCACCTTCTCGAACAGCGCCACATCTCCTGAGGCGACAGCGCGTACCAGCTCGCAGGCCCACGCGTCGGGTGTGCCGTGCAGGGATTCTAGGATTGGATGGGCTAGCTGTGGAAGAGAAAATTGATTATTTTATTGGTATATCGTCACTTAGTCTTACCAAGGGTTACCCAGTAACTGGGTTATGGCGGTCAGATAGCAGAAAACCAAGAAATAAAGAATAAATGATTATTTTGGCACAGAACAATATAAAAAATAAAAATTGATTATTCTGCACAAAGAAAAGGCACATTACAAAAATAAAAATAAAAAAACAGTGGCTCTCCGGAGTGCCGACAGAAGTGAAAACTTGAACAAGATCGCCTTGATGGAAGAAAAATATCTGTATTGAACATTGGTACTAAATAAAGAGCACAATCGCGTTTACAAAAAAAAAACTCTTCCAAAACCTTTAAAGTAAAAATACTTGCATAGAACATTGATCTGTAACGTAATATAATTAAAGACATTGATTGTAAATCGATGATTAAAGATTGTAAACGCGATTGTGCAATCGCGTTTACAAAAATGAGGTGTCGGTAACGGTGTCGCGAGTTCAATTGTTTTTCCCATCTCAAAAATGCCCAACACGCCTAAAGAAGTTTTCACTTCAAAAATTAAATAAAATACACACATACAAAGTAGCCAAAAGCCTCGTAACCAAGCAGTAGAAGTCTGCCAGTGTTGTCTATTGCTTGATGTCAGGGCCAAAGATGATTTACATTGCGTAATAATATCGACGATTATCTGTGTTACGACACTGATAAGATTAAAAACTGAAAGCTCATAACAGGTGGCACAGCACAGTTGTACGTCTGTAAACCGCCATTGTTGTGTTTATGTTTACTTTTGTGTCGATCACAAATTATACGATACCTAGATAAATGTGTATGAGACTTGGAGTGTAGCACTGTTAAAAGAAGAGTTAAGGACAGGGGAAGCATCTACCACTCCTAAAAAAGCAGCTTAAGTGGAATTGTCAACAAATTATGAACGTTTTATAATTTATAGGTTATTTTGTGTTTGTTGACTTTAAGTTCGTTTTTTGTTAAAGACTGGAGGCGTACGATAGAAATAACCTGATCAGAGTTAAAAACCAACTCGGGCATGATCTTCCTGACTGAAAAACCTCAGAGATAGCACTTCTAGTACTGATGTAATATGATAATATAAACAGACACATACTTTACTATAATTTACATAATATCACATCACAAGTGCCTGTATGTAATGAAAACAGACTTCATTAGCATCACCTATATACCACTTTCTCCCATAAAAGGCTTAAAGCATAGCATATCATCTCGACGAAATATCGGATTCCACGTTTTTTCGGAGCTTTCTCCTACAATTTTCTTCTTATAACATCTTTAGAAAATACATGGGTCCCTTATTTTTGCAGTAAACAGCTGCACAACTGGGCTCAATAATTAATTATGCGTAAAAGAAGTTGCTTGTTTACAAAAAATGTATGACTAGCTGTAAAATTGTTAGACGCTGGAGATCAGCACCATCTGAAGTGAGCAAGTGGCAGTTTTTATCCCCATTGACAGCATATAAACAAACAATAAACAAAACTCAAACAAACAACCGATTGCAAAGTGTACAATTATCTATTATTGTAACAAACAAATAATTATTGAGTTGTGCGTCATATCTGTGCAAGAACAGGTTGATGCTCAGCAAAAATAAAATGCTGTGACTTCGGAAGAAACCTATCGTCAACAGCGCTGATGCGCATTTAGGCAGTCGCTCCATGCACACTGGTAGACCATGATCTGGTTTAGGAGATAGGATACTTTTACCTCGATAGTATGATCCTGTGGGGTAATTTCTGTACTGTACGCAGGCGAAGCCGCTGGAAAATGTTACGTTTTCTATATAACATTACGTCCGCCCTCCTCAATGGGTTAGGCAGCGGTGTATTCTATAGTACACCCACATTTCACCCATTATGTTGTTATTTTGTTGTAATTTCATTGTTATAGTTACGTTATCCTAACAACAATAATCCTTAACCTTACATATTATAAAACAAAATCCCCCGCCGCGTCTGTCTGAACGCGATTAACTCAAAAATACTGAACGGAATTCCAAACCGTTTTTACCAATGGACGGAGTGATTCGTGCGGAAGGTTTTGGTGTATTCATTAAGGTTTTTTGTAAATTGGTTTAAATATGAAGATTATTGTCGAAGATATCGGAAAAAATCATGCCAACTGGAAGCTTTACTGGTGTGCACTGCGTAAGCCGTAAGAGATACATCAAATTGATGTTCTACAGGATAAAGATCTTCTAAAGATAACCCACAGTAACCATTTGCATCTTTCAGAATTTCATAAAAATTTAATTGTTATTTCCGAAGCTACTTTGACCGATATTATATTAATCCTCGTACAATAAAATATGTTATTTAAATTGGGCATTTAATTTAGATTGAAATATGCCTTGATATCATATTATTTAAATTATTAGTTTAAAAGATATCACAGATTCAAAATTACGTGTAATAAAATAATTATGGTTGACGGCAACGCGGGCGCAGCGGTAGGAGTCAATGACCTTTTTCTCAGCTATTAGGTAAGTAATCTCGGTGTCGGTAGTATGTTCCCGTGGGATATTTTACGAAATTCACGCGAGCGAAGTCGCGGGCAAAAGCTAGTAATATTATAAATGCAAAAGTGAGTTTGTTTGTTTGTAACGCTTTCACGCTAAAACGGCTGCACGAATTTGGATGAAATTTGACATATGGGTAGACCATGACCTGAAGAAGAACATAGGATACCTTCCATCTCGATAGTCTCACAGGATCGAGACTTATGCGGGTGCAACCGCGTGGCACAGCTAGTTTTCTCTAAAATATCGAGTTGCCTCACCAGCTCCCCTAAGTCATACACAGTGGGCGCTATGACGGCCGCGAGCGCGAGCCGCAGCGCGGTGGCGCGGCGCTCGGCCGGCTCCAGGTCGGCGCCGCCGCCCGCGCAGCCCACGTAGCGCAGCGCCGAGCGGTAGTAGCGCGCCATCGGCCCGCGCACTCTAGGCACGGGGGTGGAGACACTCACCAGCTCCCCTAAGTCATACACAGTGGGCGCTATGACGGCCGCGAGCGCGAGCCGCAGCGCGGTGGCGCGGCGCTCGGCCGGCTCCAGGTCGGCGCCGCCGCCCGCGCAGCCCACGTAGCGCAGCGCCGAGCGGTAGTAGCGCGCCATCGGCCCGCGCACTCTAGGCACGGGGGTGGACACAATGAGTTAAATAAAAAACTACATGCGACTACTTCATCAAGTTACATTTTGTATTGCCCATTGATATGTGACGTCATGCAAAATCCTGCATCGCGCAAGCATAGTTTACCGCGCGACTGGCATATACAGGGTGGCAGGGACATCGACGCGAAAACTTTTACCATGGATTCAGTATATGATTCTGAACGCCCCTGCGTTGAAATAATTCGTCGGATTATTACTTAATAAATCTGCTGTTTATAGAAAAGTGCAATACCTACACTGTCAAAATGTATGGAACAGCAAATTTTTTTAAATAACCGACGAAAAATTTCAACGCATGTTCAGAATTATTTGCTGAATCCATGGTAACAGTTTTCGCGTCGATGTCCCTGCCACCCTGTATACAACGTCCTGACATCAATCGTCGGGCAGTTGCCCACCAGACACGACAAGCGTCTGGTCACCATTTTTATAGAGGATAAGTGAACTATACACCCTGTTCCTCATACCTCTATAAATCTTTTTATAACTAATATATAAAGCTGAAGAGTTAACTACTGGTCCAATTAGAACAATTCTTTCAGTGTTAGATAACCCATTTATCGAGAAAGGCTATAGGCTATATATCATCACGCTAAGACCAATAGGAGCGGAGCAACAATGAAGAATGTTCCAAATTCGGGTTTTTTTTTTCCTTTTGAGAGCTTCCGCTGTGTACGCTGCGTAAACGGTTAAAGTTTCGCAAAAATCATGTATGACAGAAATCGCCTTTAAAAGTTCTAAAAAAAGTCCGCGACAGCATATGTCTATCTTTTAAGGTTGGCTCACTATAACCTTTTTATGCTAACCAAATTTGTTCTAAAATAATGCATTATTTGCGAAAGCTGTTTTTATAAACATGATATTAATCCTTATCCAAATAAATACGCCCAAAGTAACTATTCCACGCGGACGTAGTCGCGGGCAGAAGCTAGTACATAGAATAAAGTAAAACAAGCATGTGAGTCACCTTGGATAAAAAACATAACCTCTTCCTTTTCTAAGCTAAGTCCAAAATATATAAATCAATTTTGATGAACAGTATAAAGCAGTATTCACCTGTAATACTCAGAAGCTAGTTTATAAAACCTGCCGTGCACAGGGGTGACACCGTCTGCGTCCTCCAGCGTGCCCTCCAGCTGTTCAATAATCTTCTCCGTGGAGTCCAGGTCGTTTAGCTGTTCCAGGTAGATCTGGCCTTGGAGTACCTGGAAGATTAGGGGTGTGGTTTAGAAGTGAAGTGTGAAATGCATTTTATAAACGCAATCTACGATGTATTATATAATTACATAGCACAGGTGTGAGTACTATGTATTGGCAGGTGTGTCCGTGGCTTCACAGTGAGCCCTTTCGGAATACCAGTGCTGCGGTTTTATTTATTTTTAAATATCGCAGCATTGTGCTGAGATAGGAGCCTTTTTGGCCTCACACAGCTCGTTATTATTTTTGTTTGTTAGTTTAAAATGCTCCTTTATTATTTTTATATACTTTTTATTACTGTTTGTATTTCCTGTGCGTGTCCCAAATAAAATATTTTTCTTTTCTTTCTTTCTTTACTAAAGAGCTATCATTTACCAGGTAATATGTCTTGCATTGACTTGAATTATTTTAATAATACTAACAGCTGTAAGTATGTCATGCTCACTCTAATGTCTCACTGTAAATGATACAACGCATGCGACACACCTCCCTTCAAAATGGTTGAGCTGAATGGTGCTGATCCATGCGTCATGTTCGAGAACGGACGCTGTCAGTTGGATCTGGTCATCTCTTAACTGCCATGGCTTTTTCTAATTATTTTATTTTTGTATATATTTGTTGTATTTTAATAAATTTTCAAAATTATTAATTTTTTCACATCTATCGGCACTCTGACTACTCAAAGCAACAATTATATACATTTACACAGCACTTAATCACACTTATAGCTACAAATGCTATATTGCTATTAGAAAAAACCGGCCAAGTGCGTGTCAGACCACGCACAATGAAGGGTTCCGTAGTTGGGATGAATTTATACCGAAAACAAACTTAACTTTGTAGTTGAAAAATATGTTCTCCCATACGGAATGTAATGAAAAGCACCAAAAAGAAACGGCCCCTAGTGCCCGGCGGCCCACCGGCCCTTGGCTACGGTAGCGGTCAAGGCCACGGTGAGGCAAGGGGTGCGAAGAATCCCCGGAAGAGATCCGGCTACCATAACCACCGGAAACTGGACCTGGCAACATACAACACGCGTACACTCCGGACCGACGAAAAGATCATCGAACTCGAGGAAGAATTGAGCAAGTTACGATGGGGTATAGTAGGGCTATCTGAAGTCCGAAGAGAGGGCGAGGACTCGATAATCCTCAAATCCGGGAACTTGCTCTATTTCCGGGAGGGCGACCAGCAGTCCCAAGGTGGTGTCGGGTTTATCGTCCATAAGTCCCTTGTGAGCAACGTGGTGAAGATCGAGAGTGTGTCGACCAGGGTGGCGTACCTTATACTCAGAATATCCGCAAGATATTCGCTGAAGGTCGTACAGGTTTACGCCCCGACCTCGTCACACCCCGACGATGAGGTTGAGACCATGTATGAGGATATTTCCAGAGCCATGCATGGCTCTAAAACTCACTTCACCGTTGTCATGGGGGACTTCAACGCGAAACTGGGCAAACGAAACGATGATGAGCTGCGAGTGGGGCAATTTGGAGTTGGACGTCGAAACCACAGGGGTCACCTACTGGCCAGTTTTATGGAGAAGGAAGGCCTCTTTATGATGAATTCCTTCTTCAGAAAACGTGAGCACAGAAAGTGGACCTGGCAGAGCCCTGATGGTGCAACAAAAAATGAGATTGACTTCATTATGTCGACGAAGAGGCAAGTATTCAATGATGTCTCTGTGATCAACGCGGTGAAAACCGGAAGTGATCACCGTATGGTAAGAGGCACATTGAACTTGAATATCAAGCTGGAAAGATCTCGACTGATGAAGTCTACGCTCCGCCCAGCACCGATCCAAGTCCAAAACCCCGAGAGCTTTCAGCTCGAACTTCAGAATCGTTTCGAGTGCCTAGGGAGCTCCGTGGACGATTATAACGATGGGTTCGTGGAAACTGTCCATACGGTCGGGTCCAAGTTTTTCAAGACCCGTCGTACAAATCGAAACAAGAGGCTCTCTGATGCTACTTTACAGCTCATGGAGGAGAGGCGCGAGATGATTCTGCAGTCTTCAGACGATGCGCTTAAATACCGGCGGCTCAATAGACAGATCTCTAAGTCCTTGAAAAGCGACCTTCGACTTTATAATACGAACCGTATTAAGGACGCAATAGAGCAGAATAAGGGCTCCAAGGTATTTGCTAGAGATCTGTCTATTGGACAGAGCCAGCTTGCGAAACTGAAGACCAATAATGGCAGAATCGTATCCGCCAAACCTGAGCTGTTGAGAGAGATCGAGAGTTTCTATGGACAGTTATACACGTCAACCAGTAACCCCGTTACGAATCTAGCAAACGACCCAAGAGCTAGATTGACCCGACACTATACCGAAGACATCCCGGACGTCAGCTTGTACGAGATTAGGATGGCTCTGAAGCAACTTAAAAACAACAAGGCGCCGGGTGATGACGGAATTACGGCTGAACTCCTGAAGGCCGGGGGAAAACCTGTTCTTAAGGCCCTCCAGAAGCTTTTCGATTCCGTCATACTCGAGGGTCAAACGCCACAGGCATGGAACAGAGGTGTGGTGGTACTCTTCTTTAAAAAGGGCGACAATGCCCTGCTTAAGAATTATAGGCCCATCACACTTCTGAGCCATGTCTACAAGCTGTTTTCAAGAGTTATCACGAACCGTCTCGCGCGCAGGTTTGACGACTTCCAGCCTCCCGAACAAGCCGGATTCCGTAAAGGCTTTAGCACCGTAGACCACATACATACGCTGCGGCAGGTTATACAGAAGACCGAAGAGTATAACCAGCCTCTCTGCTTAGCGTTTGTGGACTACGAGAAAGCCTTCGATTCGATCGAGACATGGGCTGTGCTGCAGTCTCTTCAACGGTGCCAGATCGACTATCGGTACATCGAGGTGCTAAAGTGTTTGTACAAAAACGCCACTATGTCAGTTCGACTCCAGGACCAGACCTCGAAACCTATCCTTCTGCAGCGAGGTGTGAGACAGGGAGACGTTATCTCTCCGAAACTGTTCACCGCTGCACTGGAGGATGTCTTCAAGGTTCTGGATTGGAAAGGGCTAGGCATCAACATCAATGGCGAGTATATCACTAACCTTCGGTTTGCCGACGACATAGTTATCATGGCTGAGACCATGGAGAAACTCAGTACAATGCTCGATGACCTCAGTAGAGCCTCCGAAAGAGTGGGTCTTAAAATGAACATGGACAAGACAAAAGTCATGTCAAATGCCCATGTGACACCCACTCCCATGAAGATCGGAGACGCTACGCTCGAAGTTGTGGACGAGTATGTTTACCTAGGACAAATTGTCCAGCTAGGTAGGTCCAACTTCGAGAAAGAGGTCAATCGTCGAATCCGACTCGGCTGGGCAGCGTTCGGGAAGCTACGCAATATCTTTTCGTCCCACATACCACAGTGTCTCAAGACGAAAGTCTTTGACCAGTGCGTGTTGCCAGTGATGACCTATGGTACTGAAACGTGGTCGCTCACAATGGGCCTTATCAGAAGGCTAAAAGTCACCCAAAGGGCAATGGAGAGGGCTATGCTTGGAGTTTCCCTACGTGATCGAATCAGAAATGAAGAGATCCGCAGGAGAACCAAGGTAACCGACATAGCCCGAAGAATTGCCAAACTTAAGTGGCAATGGGCAGGGCACATTGCTCGCAGAACGGATGGCCGATGGGGTCGAAAGGTTCTGGAGTGGCGACCGCGTACCGGAAGACGTAGCGTTGGAAGGCCTCCCACAAGATGGACCGATGACCTTGTGAAGGCCGCAGGAATCCGCTGGATGCGGAAAGCACAGAATCGGTCGAAGTGGCGGTGCTTGGGGGAGGCCTATGTCCAGCAGTGGACGTCTTTCGGCTGAAATGATGATGATGAATGATACGGAATGTATGGGAAAACATGTTTTTGCAACTGCAAAGTTAAGTTGGTCGATTATTACTCGTTAACTTGTAGAGCCTACTTAGCTGTGATAGTTTTCCTTTTAATTTCGTTATGTAAACTACTGTTGTGATTTTTTTCACACACCCAAAACCAACCATTTAGCCGGCAGGAGGGGGACACACTTGACTCTAACAAAAATTAGCACTTTAAAGCTTAATATTTCGCAAACGAATCCCTGAATCCAAAAATGATTTTCACAAACTCACAATATTTTTGAAGGACCTTTCCAATGATACCATAACGATGGGATAAAAAAATAAACATCACCACTTTACGTGTATGAGAGGTACCCTAAAAAAAAAATGTTTTTCGTAATTTTGTTTTACCACTTTGTCGGCGTAATTAATATGTATACCTATGCCAAATTACAGCTTTCTAGTACTAAGGGTCTCGGAGCTAGACCGCGAACAGACAGACAGACGGACATGACGAAACTATAAGGGTTCCTTGTTTACTACGGAACCCTAAAAAGAAAGAAAAATTGTTTATTCTGCACAAAATAAAAACAAATTACAAAAAAAATAAAAACAAATTACAAAAAAAATAAAAACAAATTACAAAAAAAATAAAAACAACTGCGTGCAACAGCTATTACAGCACGTTGGTGACGCGAACCCATAAAATTACACGCGCCTAAAGAAGTTTTCATTTCAATAATTCATCTTGAACTTCTCACCTTACAAAGAGCCAGCGCCTCATCGTTGGCCTTGACTTTGACCTCGATCTTCTCGAGGAATGCGATGGCATCCTTCTTGTTGGTGTACTGCTTTATCACGTGCGCTATTATCTCCACCAGGGATAGCGGGTTTATTCTGAAATGAGAGAAAAATGTGATTTTAAATGAAATGTGAAACATGTTAATAAAAAAGAATATCAACTTGAATTTAGGTCAATAAATTACTCTTACAATGATCTTAATCAAAGAGAAAATTGATAAGTAACATTAGATTGGAGTTTCTTGCAGGCTCTTCTCCATAGGAAACAACCAATTGGAACCGTGCACCTAGCTTCTGACGTTTCATAAGTGCCCTTGAAGGTTTATGTGAAATAAAATATTTAGAATTGTTAAAAATTAAGAACGAGAAGTGTTCTTTAGGTCGAACATGGAAGCGAGCTTCACCCGGAATCCTCAACCACAGAGGAACTGGCTCTCTTACCTCTAACTGCCAACACACAACAATGCTGTTAACATTGCGATTATAGTGACAGACTTAGATAAGATGGTGGTAGCTAGCCAGGCAGATTTAGAACAACCCCTACCACTGAGGACAGAGGCGATAAAAAAAAATCTGCTGTCATCATTATAACATCGATAATTACTTGTTTTCAAAAAAGCTAAGAAAGTTGGCATAGAGGGTGATGAGGTTGTCACCAGTCTTCATGGAGGGCTTCTCCACCAGGTCCTGGATCTGCAGCGTCAGCTGGTGCCATAGTCTGGAAACAGTAAGTAAATATATTTATTTGTAAATTAAATGAACGTGAATCGCTAGCCTCGTAAAGTACCTCGATTATAACAGCCATTAATGTAGCTTAGGATAGCTTCTGCCCACGATTTCGTCCGTGGGAAAATTCTTGTTTTAACATTAAAAAAATCCTATGACACTCGTCAAAGAAACGGAATTGGATCAGTAGTTCCAAAGATTACCGTCTACATACAAACTTACAAATTCTACATCTTTAACATCATCTTCTTGCCCTTGTCCCATGGTACTTGGAGTGAGGGTCTTGAGGGCAGGGGTAATAATAATATTATAACCTATGAGGTATTGCAGTGAGACGGTCATCTTGTGCAATATGGATAGACCACAGAGGTTAGGTCATCAGAGGGTCTAATAATGAACTGTCAACTCTGTCAGTCAATAAAAAGAAGGGTATGTTTAGTATAACCACTAACTTTCTGATCAACTAGAGACCTCTTTGTGTATTCCTTTTGTGTTGATATAAAAGACATGTTGATGTTTATTTGATTCCCCATGGGCAGGAGTGGACAATTGTTGATAAATAGAGGCAAAGGAAGTGGCAGCTGTTGAAAATACTGCGAATTATTTATCATTCACGTGAACTAGAACCTATTAGAGTACTAATTAACTGAGTTTACAACATGAAATTGAGGAGAAACAGAACACAAAGAAAGAAACAATGCCAGTTGCCGCATTTCTCGTCAGAAATCTTTTAATTTGGTTGTGAAGACAAACAATTTGTTTAAAAACAAGAAACTAATGCTCCTGAGGAGATTGAAAGGAAGCAAGGACGTATAATTAACAGAATTTCTAAAAAAACACTATTTTCGAGAACTATGGAATGATGACACGGTGACTTTACAAGTTTGATATCACACGAAATATATCAGTAAGAAGCCGTAATACTCACTTTTTGTTGTACAGCTCTTCTAATTTAAGCCATTCTGCAGACAACTCTGGCTGAGTTGTCTGTTTATTAGCAATAAAATCGTTTACTTCAACGTTGTAGAACTTTACGCCTGTCGCCATCTTTCAGATTTACTTGTAATGATATGAAGTTGGTTGCGAACTTGACGTCAAGTTTTTCGTGTGTGAAGCACAGAAATTCACATTCAGCCTCATTGAAGTTAGCTACGTGTGCTGCCATCTAGTAGCGAATAGCCTTAACCGATCTGGGCGTGAAGAAATAAAACATTTGTTTTTGCCATTCGATAAGAGATGGAGTACTATCATGAAAAATCTTGAATACTAAAATCTAGTTTCAAGTCTAGACAAGGGCGATGGACTTGATACCTGAACCTGTATTTTATACACTGATTTTGTGACCTAACAAGTTTCTAATGCCTGCAGCTATTTTAGAAAGAAGAAACTCGCACTTGAAACTCTCCCGCCTAGTAGAAAATCGTGATTTATTGAAGAATACTTCATTTCATTGATTTATTTTATACCTAATGACAAAATTATGCCTAGAGCGTCATTCTGGTTCAGTTTTATTCGATGAAATAAATCTTAGAACATAAATCGTTGATTATAGATAAAAAGAAAAAGTTTTGAAGTGGTCGCCTTTCAGTTTGAATTAAATCCAGGCTCAAATTCAGTATTTTACCTGAAGCGACTGTATTCAACAAGGAAATTAACAATGACTTAGCTATAATTGTCTGGGTAACAGCCTTTTTTGGCTTTTGACTGCGGTGTTAGGTAGGTATCTACATATCCATCCTCATTCGTTCGTACTAAAAACCTAATACAAGTAGGTACCTAGTGCATTTCATAAGTAAACGTTCTGTTGTCTCTGGATAGTCTAAAAGCCGATTCATGTTGGTGAAAGGCATAAAAGGGTATTTAAAAGAGTCACCGTGGAGTTTCTTGCCGGCTCTTCATAGGAAACGACTAATTGGAACCGTGCACCTAGCTTCTGACGTTTCAAAGTGTCAATGTCCACGTAGGTTTACGTGATATAAAATATTTAGAATTTGAATTAAATCGGTACCTACCTATTATGATGATGCAGAAAACGGATCATTAGAACTATAAAATCGTTGCCTACGTAGACGGTAGAGTATTACCTATCTCTTATGTTCCAAGTTGATTACCTAATTCATTAGGTCATACTCATCACACAGTCTACTGGTCCTGCTCATTATCTGATGTTTTTTTTTTTTTCATAATAACTTTTTTTTTCGCTCATCCTTAAAATGTATTTATTGATCATACCTGCCTGATATTCTTATGTAATTATGGGGTGCCGTTTCTTCGAAATAAGTATGAATTATTTAGTATTTCCTGTATAATATTATTATCTACGTATTTAACCAAGTATGCCTTATACTTCAAGTCAGTAGACAATGATGATGAATTGATGATATTACATAACTTAAGTTCTTAGTTTTTTAAGCAAAGACGAGAGTTTTTTATGTAGGTAACTAATAAAAACAGTTTTACTAGAAATTAATGAGAAAAAAAATGCGGATATTAAACTTTTTGTAATAAGATTCTTGGTATGTACCTAAGTAAGTAATTTTAATACATAAAAACCATCAATATTAGCAAAAAAATGTTTCCTTGGAATTAGGTTCTGTTAACTACCTACTTACCTATAGGTAGATAGGTACTATAGGTAGGTACCTACGTATCATCTTAAAGTTCAAAGTTTTTATTAATGTGATTTTGGTGATGACAACAGGGTCTTAAAAATATTTTATAGTAGCTCAAAAATCTACCCTATAAAGGCATGCATTGTTAAATTACAATATTAGAAATTGAAATTAAGTTAAAAATTACGTGAAACATAATGAATAATCAATAGAAATTAAAAACAAGATATATTAGATTGTAATAAATTTGTAGACATATGAATATTACATTAAAACATAAATACATAAAATGGTAAAATTTTATCAACTAGGAATTCATCAATGGTATAGTAGCATTTATCTATTAAAAATTTATCTCACTGCTAGGTAAAGCCTTCCTCCCATGATATTATGTTCTTAATTTAGTGTAGAGCTAAATGTCGACTGTTGCTTAATTTTGACCGGCTAGTCTTCAAAGGTATATTTTTCAGGACTTTTGTGGTTTGTTACGCTTTCACGCTAAAACGGCTGAACGGATTTAGATGAAATTTGGCACATGGGTAGACCATGATCTGAGTTAGGATATAGATACTTTTTATCCCAATATTCCGACGGGATCGAGACTTATTGAGGTGAAACGTAGGGTGTGGCTAGTTTATAATAATTAGCCTATGGTGCCGATTCCCTTGTTCACAAACTAAACTAAATTTAAGTTTAGTGCATCTTTTTCTATCTATTTCGTTAAGAAAAGGACAAAAGATAAATTTTAGTTTAGTCCTGTCAAATTAATCAGCGCTTGACGTAAATTGAAGTAATTTTAGTAGGCAAGTTTTTAATCACGTCTAAACTTGTATGGAGTAGTGACAGACAGGCTGATTAATTTGACAGGACTAAACTAAAATTTATCTTCTGTCCTTTTCTTAATGAAATAGAAAGAAAAAGATGCACTGAACTTAAATTTAGTTTAGTTTGAGAACAAGGGAATCGGCACCTATGTTAAAATTACAGCACGTGGCGTTCTGTATGATACCATCTGAATATCTTAAAGGCTTTTTAAAGGCAGGTAGGTAGGTATTGTTTAATAAAGGTGGAAAATTAAAGTGTCTATTATTTCATAATGTTATTAAAGTTATTGGCAGTAATTGTTAATTTTTTTTTACAATGAGGTTATAGATAGGCTTATAAAACGTACGAAACGAATTTTGCCTGTCTAGGTTTTAGCGAATTAAGTTTTATTTTGACATGTCAAAATAAAACAATAATATAAAAATAATCATAAAACTCGCTCGTGCCTTCTCTGTATGAGAAGAGGCCTTTGCCTTTGCCCTGCAGTGGAACAATAATAGGCTGGTATTATTAAGGCACATGTAGCAACGATTAATTACCTACTTAAAAAGAGCCAAAGACGATAATGGCTAGAATGAAAGGGAGTCACTACCGAGGTGACGCTTAGAGAAGTAGAAATGGAAATATATAATATAGTGATGGTCTGGCAGTTTGAGTAGTTTTTGCGGCCTACCCAAATGTCCTTTCTTTGGTATTGCTCGTCGAGTTGAGCTCCTTAAGTTCTAAGTTGAGCTCCACGATTACTGACAAATGCTTGCACTGACTGGACAGGTCCACTCAAATCTGTGTGGTTCTTTCCTCAAAAGACCTTTTCAGACACTAATCTACATGGTCCTCATATGGCCTGACCAAGATTATGTCTGGACTTTAAAAGAGACTGCGACCTCTGAGTTTGTTTCGGCCTTTCTTCTCAGAGTAGTCAGATAGGAAACGCCGAACTCATCTAGCTTATTTTTAATATTTTTTTATATGACGTGTAAAAGTGATTCCGATATCCTATTTACAGAATAAACAATTTCATTTCATTTCATTTAAAAAATAAATACATTTTGCGACGCCCACCAATAATTTTGGATAAGGGCAGGATGAAGGGCTTTTGAAGTAGAAATATGCAGTGCCTAGTCAATATAAAATTAAGAAAATCATAACACAATTAATCAACTGGTCCCTTCCAGTTGAGTAATTGCGTAACACAGTTACAGTAGCAATGGCTTTCATGTTGACAGTTCAACAACATTCATTGCGTTATTTACGTTGTTGAACAGACACATTTTTCGAACAATGACGCAATGGATAGAAAAAATCTGCCTAGCTTTTTCCAACGATGTTAAGGCCGGCTTCCAGTCTAACCTGATGCAGCTGAATATCAGTATTTTACATGGAGCGACTGCCTATCTGACCTCCACAACACAGTTACTTGGTAATACGATACCTCTTGGTAAAACTGGTTGTCATACTTTCGGGCTTCTGACGACCCGTAACGACTGTCAAAGATCCACGAATGACAGCTGGGACCCAACGGCTTAACGTGCTTTCTGAGGCACGGAGGAGTCTCGGTATGTAAAGATGGTCACCCATCCACCGACCAACCCTGGCAAGCGTAGCTTAACCTGATGGATCGACCCGTGCGACTGTTATTATTTATCAATATCATTCAGATTGTGTTTGATAGTGTGTGACGTAATTAGGAACCCGGGCGTTGTCACATCTAGCTTTAGAAAGAGACAATAAATACACAGACCGTATGAGTGAGAGAGACGACGCGCTATAACGCTGAGCTCCAAACTTAGGGGCTGTTCAATTATTACGTAAGACAATTTTAACCACTTTCCGACCACTTTCCCCCACCCTCTACGTAAGAAAAAATAATTCTTGGATGAACCTCCCCTTTCAATCTTACGTAAGGTCAGTATATCTACCAAAATTGCAAAAATATAAAATGCGTTGGTTTGTGTTATAAAAAAGTAAACACTGCCGCACGATCCGCGCCTGTGCGGGGACTGCGCGCGTTTTGAAATTATAATTTTTGCCTTCTTTTGTGATGTAACGTAAGAACAATCTAGTCTTATTTTTTCTGGAGTACTCCCACCACCCCTATGTAAGAAAAAATAAGACTTGATCGGACCCTCTCCCCCTCAAATCGTCTTCTATACTATTAAATATTATAAAGAGGAAAGATTTATATTTTTGTATGTAACGAATAAACTTAAAAACTACTGGACCGATTTGAAAAAATCTTTCAGCAATGGATAGCTACATTATCAGCGAGTAACATAGGCTATATTTTATCCCCGTACTCCCACGGGAACGGGAACTACGCGGGTGAAACCGCGTGACGTCCGCTAGTACGTAATAAATGAACAGGTAACACCCCTTAGGTAACTTCATTATTTTTATTTATTCCAAAATCCGAAACAGCTTTTTAAAGTGTGGCGAACGGTCAAAAGAAATACTGATTCTGTGGCGAGATAGTGCTTCCTTACCTATACCATTCGTTTCATCTGTTGAAGATCTCCAACCTGGACATGAGTTGCCTTGGGCCGCCCCAGATTTCCACCTAAGCCTGGGGCCCAGCCAGCTTAGGGGCCCCACCAATCCAACTACCCCGACCAGGTAGCTTGCCTGCCTAACGACAGGCGGACAGGGCCGGATTAACCATGTAACAGGTGTAGCTTAAGCTACAGGTTCCGCGCTCATGTCTTGGTACATATACCACCCGTAGGTCTATGGAATCATCATCAGCCTATAATGTTCCCACTACTGGGACTGCGGCCTCCTCTCTGTGAGAGGGAGTGGGCCGTAATCCAGCACGCGAGCCAAATGCGGGTTGGTGGATGTCACATGTCTTCGAATTTTCGGTTCTAGGACATCCTAGTTTCCTCACGATGTTTTCCTTCACCGTTTTGAGAGCAGTGGTGATGAAATAATTTGCACAAAGTATAGTCTATGGAAAATATCTATCAATGGTCAAAATAAATATGACTTTGTAGCGGTTACACCGCCACATACGAACTACGCATCATAGACATGACGTCACACAAATCCTGCATCGCGCAGTTGGAGTTTACCGAGCGATCGACATACATACAACATTTCAACTTCAAACCGATGGGCAGTTGCCCGCCAGACACAACACCCGTCTGGCCGGAGGATCCTCCCTTTTCTATGGTGGATGAGTGAACTTTACACCCTGTTCTTCATGCCCCTAAAACTTCACCGAGGCGGGATGCTAAAATTTTGCTCCTGACTCAGTTTTTCTTCTATCTTCAGCTTTTCTGCATAAGTCGACAAAGCAACTCCTATTTTCGTTGTCACCATCTTGGGATGAGGGTGGGCTTAAATGTGAAGTGCCTAAGGGGCCCTGGGACTTTAAGTGCGGGCCTGGCCTTGGGTAACCTGGAAGTCTTTAAACATGATCCACAAACGATAGGACACTTATCATGTCCTACGGGTTCTGTCAGCTGCACGTTACAAGAACTGATGGACGCTAGTGCTGGCGACAAACACGTGGCCGAATTTTGAATCGAGTCCATTTAGATTGCCATCGACACGCTTAGAAAAAGAAAATTGCGAAATATATATTAGTGCCATTTTCCCTTCTGGATCTTCTGAAAGTAAGAAGATCAAGCTTTTAAAAGTACCAAAATAAATTAGAATGATAAAAAAATAACATATAAAACGGTTTTATAAGTAACTGTGCTACTATTTGTCTAATCGTAAAACATATCAGAAAAAAATTAAGAAGAACAAATAATTTGTGGCTTTTATTATCTGGTGACCTCACCCTATTAGCCATTTTAGAAAACAATGAACGAAACACAATACATAGATAATGTCCGTTTGATCACCAATAAACTATTAAAATTTTATATTTATTTAAATATATATCCAAATAAACTTACATACCTATTTATAAAATGTTTTATCTTTCTACCTAGATGTTAGACCGTATGTTCACATTTTTGGACATAACTCAAAAACTACTGAACCGATTTCGTAATTTTTTTCACTGTTTTATAGCTTGATGAAGCAACAAAGAATCTTGGGAAAAATGTTTTTCCATACGCTCTAAAACACCTAGGTTATTTAATAAAAACAATAGGTCTGTCAAAATAATGGGTTGAAAATATCATAAGTCATAAAATTATTAATTCTTAATATTGCTATTAACTTTTAATATTTTATAATACCATCTTTAATATCATATTTTAATATTAAATTATTTGAAACACTTTATTTCGAAATATAGCTGTTTTATTGCGATATTAATTTCTCATAATTCTATTTTTTTTTAATAATAATGGGACCGGGTTAAACAGTTACAATCATTATGCTTAGCTTTTTCCAACTATGTTGGGGTCGTATTAAATAGTTACTGTACCTACTGAAAATATAGATTTTTAGGGATCCGTACCCGAAAGGTGCCAGACGGAACCCTGTCAGCTTAAAATTTACACAGATTGTGTTTTTCTATTGCTGCTATAACAACAAATAATATATATGACATGTCTTTTGACATATGTTCTCAAGTCTCGTCATGTCTTGTCTCAAAAAGATTTAAAAAAAAACAACAAAATTAGACCCAGAGGTATTTTAAGTATAAAATACCTAGAACAAGGTCATTTCTTTTCACTCCTCTTGCTCAAAAAGTCGATCATTGTAGCGTACCAGAGCGGGGAAAAAATAGCATTTCTTGCTCTAGGGGAAAAATAATTTGTTTTTAATTTTTGTCTGTTCCAACGAGTCTTGAAAAACGAAAAAGTCTTTATATTCTTGTGTAGAATAATCATGATTATGGACTCGACTTATTACTGGTTCACAAAAAAAAGAAGAACATTTTATTTTTGAAAATGGAACTAAATGCGACTATCTCTTCGGTAGAATGCGTGCATTGCGTTGCGGCTACAGAAGAAATAAAAAGGCATTGGCTTTAGAATTTTTCTCTAATTACGAATTGAATTGGTGACCGTAATATAATTTACAACAGTGAAAATTTCATCATCTAGTGAGAACATCTTTACAGAGGACTGAAATTAAGTTGCCGGAAAAAACATCTCGTTAAATATCTAGAATTGTACAAATTGTACATTTAAATTAAATAAACTATTTGATATTCTATTGAATTATTTTATTTTCTCGCAATCGTAGTGAAAAGTAGAGTGTAACACACGACGCTAAAACCCATTATAACTCGGTTTCTATTTACTACAGCTCGGGAGTAAAACTACCTCGTTACAATGGGTTACTTTAGCCCCTCGTATAACAATCTACTATTTCATTTGTTGCCTTGTTTCTTTTGCAATTGTCATTTTTAACTTCTTATGTAAGTTTAGTTGGTCCTAAGTGAACATAATCGTCAACAACTTCGTCTTCGATCTTCATAAGAGTGGGTGTGACATGGATATTTGACAAGACCTTTGTCTTGTCAGTGTTCATTTTAAGACCCACTCTTTCGAAAGCTCTACTGAGGTCATCGAGCATTGTACTGAAGTCCTCCATGGTCTCAGCCATGACTACTATGTCGTCAGCAATATGGAGGTGAGTGATGAGTTCAAAATAAATACTTTGTTCTTTGTATTTCTTAGTTCTTACTCCATGTAGATGGCTACAAGAGTAGAGGATGACCAAAAACGATGGATCGATTGTATATGGCGACTGTTAGAGATGTAGAAAAAAAGAGATATTTTGCGTCGATCACAAATACATTGAAATAAAGGCAAGAGAAGGATTCATTAATTCTTTGCATCAGACTAATCTGGTTGGTCTACAAACCGACCAATATATAGTTGCAAAAGTCTAAGATCTTTCATAGACTTGAGAGAAGTGAGAGAAAGGAAGAGATATTAATATATTGGTAATAGGCCAGTGTTCAAAAAACTTTTTTGCCCCTCTTGTAGATTATTACAAAATATTGAACAAGTATTTTTTCTTTTTGACGTAATCAAAAGATTACGGTGATATATTGAGTTAAAATGTGGCATGACGTCACGCCTTGCTAGATTTTATACTGGTGACGTAGCAAGCCCCCACTCCCCAACTTTAATGCTTGTTTTGTAAGTTATTTTTGATTAATATGATAAAGCAAAAAATACGTATCTAATATTTTTTTATTAACTGAAAGACAGACTAAATAGAATTTCTTTTTTTTTACCTAGGGAACTACCCTATTGGAAAACTAACCTAGAACACACGTCAAATATTGTTATTAAACGTATATGCTTACAAGGAAGTATTTTGGTAGACCACTTTGTGAAGTAAAGAAGTAGTCCTGGGAAGGATTAACCAGAATACCTAATTTTACCGCCAATCAGTAGCTGTGTTGCGGTTTGAAAGTTATGGATGCTGTTGTAGTTACAGAAAAGGAGATTTCTTCCAAAGAGAATGAAAACGAACGCTCTATATTCAAAGGTTGTTATAATTTTCGTTATTTTTATTTTGCACTATGGTCTAGTTCCTTCCATAAGGTTCCCGTCCTTCTTGGGGTAGTGGCACCCCTCTTCCTTACTCTGCCAGATCTCAAAGGACACTAAAGGATTACGTCAAGAGGCTGACCAGCAGCATCCTCCTTCTTCTTTTTTCGTATGATTAGTGACTAAACCTATGTCATAGTTTTAAAACCGCCCATGGGCCTCTGACTCGCCTTCACATGCTGTCGAGAAATATCTCTCAGGCATGCCGGTTACCTCACAATGTTTTCCTTCACCGTTTTTGAAGCAAGCATCCTCTGTCTGGTCATATCAACCAATACGATGCCAAGACTGACCAAGAGAGATAGTTAAATGGTTATAAATATTTCTGGTTATAATCAATTAATTATCTTAAATATTTTACCATTAATATTTATACATGGTTATATCAGTAAACTCTTACTGGACCAGAGGCATCTAATTACTGATATAAACATCATAGCCTGAAGAAATGCTCAACTTAAATGGCAGTAGGTGAAGCACATTGGTCGCAGAACAGATAGCTGATGACGCCGATAAGTTCTGGACTGGTGACCGTGTACCAGAACCAGAAGGCTCACAACTTGAGGGAAGCCATCTCCAACAGTCTTTCGACAATGAGGGCTTCTATGTACAATTAGACCTCATGATTCTCCGTTTTAAAGACGAAGCTCTTCTCGAAGTGAAAGTCAATAGCCAGGTACTCAGGTCAAAGTCAAGTCTTTGAATGACGCTACAGGTAAGGTTGCTATTCTATAAGTACTGAAGTACTGCTGACCCTCTTCGGGAAGAATCAAAGTAAACCAGAGAAAGAAACTTTGAAGAAGGAAGAATAAAGAAGATTTAGAAACGACTCCCATCAACTGCATCGCCTTTTCCCAACTATGTTGTGGTCGGCTTCTAGTCAAATCAGATGCAGCTGAATACTAGTATTTTACATGGAGTGACTGCCTATCTGACCTCCAAGACTGATCCTGTAAGACTGGTTGTCACACTTTCGGGCTTCTGACCACTCGTAACAATTGTCAAAGATCCACGAATGACAGCCAGGACAGTCTTTGTATGTAAAGATAGGCACCCATCCATGGACCAGCCACGGCAAGCATAGCTTAATCTGATCGATCGACCCGTGCGGGTTTTGTTACTTGGCCACAAGCCTCTCTAAGATTTAGAAACGACTACTATACTTAATTACTGGTTTTTATTTGTTATAGGATGGCTAATACGAAGGTGGTCTTCCTGATGGTAAGTGCTCATCGCTGCCTATGAACAGCCAGAGGAATCGCTTGCGTTGGCCTTCAAGCTATCCATACTCTTGATACCATACTGTTCAACCTGCAAAAATAGGAATGACCTTCACAAAGACCTCAACTACTAACATCATCTGCCTACCTTCTCCCAACTATCTTGGGGTCAGCTTCCAGTCTAACCGGATGCAGCTGAATACCAGTTTTTTACATGGAGTGACTGCCTATCTGACCTGGGTTACTGGCTATCACGATACCCCTTGGCAAGTCTGGTTGTTAGACTTTCGGGCTCCTGACTACCCGTAACGACTGTCAAAGATCTGCAAATGACAGCCGGGACCAACGGCACCACTCTCTTCTTGTCTAAATTGCCGTCGATTATTCTGGAGGAGTTCACTATTGGGTAAAGGCTTCCTCCATAGTCTTCGATTATGCTTTACTCTGGTCGATTTTGCCAAAACCACATTTATATATAAGTCTTTTAATACCCGTGAAATGACTATCAGACTCTTTAATCTTAATTTCTAAATTGTTACAGAAATAGCAACACAGAAGTTAAGTACTTAGCAATCTATAGATCCAGACAAACAGATAGAATGACTGTTCAGTCAAGTATTTCGACATGATTTTTATGGTTGAACTATCTAGAAAAATATAGACAGGTCGCTCTACCTATTTAAAAAAACGGAAGATCTGATTTTTTTTAAAAAGAAAATGCGTTATTAAATTGTATTTTCTTAAAAAGGTAATTTAAAATAAAATTACAAAAAATAAATATCGATTTTATTTCAAACTTTTTTTAAAGATAATTTTATGGTATAGTTGTTTAAAAAGGTAGGTAGTTAGCTGTGATATGTATACCTACGGATATTGATGCCTCTTTTAGGCGTAACTCGTAGCTACAGCGTGGTACAAGGTTACCGTACGCTGGCGCGTCGGCCCGCCATTTCTGCCAAGCAAGCCGCGCGCGCGCCACATCCCGCCACCGATAACCACAAGCTCCCGTCACCCCATCCCTAAACAACCCTTAAAACCACCCACAAACCGACCAACCATCCCAAAAAATATCACAACATAGAAAAAAATATATTCAAAAAAATAGCCCTTCATTCGAATCAAACCCTTTGAAATTTAAAATTCAAAATAAACCGTGTTTTCTAAAGTTATTTTTCTTAAAATTCGCTCGTTTGCCTCAAGATTAGAACCACGTGTTTCAGTCAATCTTGTATAAGTTTCTGATACACGGAATGACTTTTCGGTCCCTTATCTAGGTAGTGATCCTTATTTATCGTATGTTTTATTATCATTTGAGTGTTAAAAGTGTTTTGGTATAGGTGGCAGGGCGCGCGTGTACCGGCCCGGTTGTCTGTAGGCCTAAATTTGCGGCTAGCGCGCCGATCCGCGAAAATTTTGCACAAATAGCCAAGGTTTGATCCCAATAAGATTCTTATAGGCCTATTTGGAAAAATGTCGCTTTGTGCTCCAAATTCATTCAAGTTTACGATTAAAAGACATTTTTGATGGATTTTCAAGTGTTTATATGTTTTTTTTACGGTTATGTGAAGTGACTGTGTGCCCACGCGCGGAGGCGTGATTTGTAGTTTATGTGACTCTTTAAAATGGATTTTTCTTCGTGGTTCCAGTTGAAAATGTGAGTATTAGTGTTATTTAACCTTGATTGACATTTATTAGTAAGAAAACAATACACTTTAAAGGGTTTTTTTACCAATTCCTTGCGGAGAATGGTTTTGGCGCGCGAACTCACGAAAATATTGCTAAAACCGCAAAAAACTTTCATAAATCGCTTAAAAATGTTTTAATATGAGTTAATCTATGTATATTCTACCTGAATTATAAAGAACTGATTTATTTAGTTGTTATTTTGAGAGAAAAAAAATATCTCAAAGTTCGCGTCCCTATCAAAGTCACTTCCGCGTGGTATTCCTTTGTTTTAAGGCTTAATATCGCTTAAAAACTTCTTTGTCTCCTTAAAATGAGAAATAATTGTAAATAAAAACAATTAATTTTACGTATAATAGACTAATATTCAGAGGTATTTCAATTTAGTGTATTAAAATAGCCAAATCAAAGAGAAATCTTGATTTGTTTAGTTTCTCGGCTCTGCCCCAGTCTTTTAGGTACAAAACAAATAAAAAATAATGTAAAACATACAAGAAATTCGATAAAAATATAGTCCTTGACAAACCCTTTATTATTTTCTAGAAAACTACGTTTAAATAATGTTTAATGCTTTTTAATAAAGCTTAAAAGCATTGTAAAGTAGAATCGGCAACAACTTTAGGCTATTTCAACTTTTAAAAACCATAAACAACTATAAATACAAGTGTAATATTTTTATTTTTAAAAGTATAAATCTTTATTCGTATTTGAAATAACAGTTTTTCTTTTAAATTAAATTTAAAATCCCATAAATGCTGTAAGTATGGGTTTCATAAGATATTTTGAAGAACTTTTTTATTTCTCCTCAGCAAGACTTTAGGCCTAAAGTTTTATACCATATTTTGAACATTTAAAAGTATATAGAGCATAAATATCCAAAAATTTTGTAAATAAATATGCTAATATCAATTATATTCAGTTTTTAACATAGCATATAAGGTCAATAATTAAAATATATAATATGTCAACCCATTTCTGGCCCCTACCAGGACCGGGACATTTGGAAGGGCAAAAATTTATATACGAAATTCAAATCAGCCATTGTTTTATTAATATTTGCCAAAATTGCAGTATGTTGAATTAAAAATTCCAATTTGTGGTTAAGAGTAGTCTTTTCTATCTAAAGAGGACTTAAATGGGATTAATTGAGACCAAGGAGGTTGAATTGTCGCAATTTTACTACTTTCAAACTAGTGCCCATAAATTGGGGATTTTTTAATATTATATTCCTGTGGCTGCAGTCTTTGTTTCTTTGTTTGTGTCATGTTATCCAGTAACTGGGTTGTGGAGGTCAGATAGGCAGTCGCTCCATGTAAAATACTGGTATTCAGCTGCATCCGGTTAGACTGGAAGCCGACCCCAATATAGTTGATGAAAGGCAGTCAGGTGATGAATATATGTCAACTACGAGTAGAGATGCTTTGTAGTCTAGCACACTCTGGACAGACAGCTGCCATCTTGCTGAATGGCTAATATTTTTAACAAAGAAAGAAAGAAAGAAAAAAAATATTTACAGAGGAAATAAATTTTATTTCTTTCTTACAATTTTTTAACGAGGCATAAGCTTTTCTATAGTACCAGCTGGCGAACGGATAGGGCTTCCCTAACCAACCCATCTCCCTCCTAGACATGATTAGCCTTGGCTAATCTGGAGGTCTTTAAATAGTCTCCAGAGTCGGATAGATCTAAGCAAGGAAACCTGCTCAGGTGAAGATTCACAGATGACTCCACCTTGGAGAGTAAATGTGGTGCTGTTCCACAAATAATGGGACACTTAATATCGTGTCCAGTTCTACCACGGAGAGGGTGGTGTGAAAGAGACACAATTACAGTATTCGCTTTAATATTGTCTTTTTTCTCTTTCTGTGAAAGCCAAGAACGGTAGAACAGTTGATATTGACCCCATCTAACACAAAAACACAAAAACCTCAATATTTAGAGTTGAGCCCTTCTATTTCTAAGGGTGCGATACATTGATGTACGATATATATGCTGACTCTATATATATATATATATATTGCCATTGACACGCTAAAAAGAAGAAGACTGTCTTACTGCAGTGCTAAAGCCTCTTCTCATACAGAGAAGGCACGAGCATTGATCACCACGCTTGTTCAAAAGAGGTTGGCGATTTCAGACTTGGGTATTACTTAAAAGTATAGGATTCCTCACGATGTTTTGCTTCAACAAAGTGTCTAAGATATACTTAGAAAGTACATATGAATTGAAAAATCACATTGGTACTTGCCCAAATTTGAAGTCACAGAGCTATTTTAGTTCGTGCTAAAATAGAGAAGAAGAATGGTTCTTCCTCAACATTTGATATTCTTCCCTGTCTGACTGAATTTCTCCAAAAACTTAGTTGAAGTGAGCTGTCATTTCACCTGATGCCAGAGATTGACATTCGTGACATTTCACTTCAAGCTCCCTACACCAAATTTTTATCGGTGAGATTTTTACAGAATAGACCGTTTGTTTCTCAATTGTTCTAAGGCTCTGTACTAATACAACAAAAATGTTAGTAGGAAGATTTCAGTAGTAAAAGAAGTATTTCTTTTATTATATTTTTAATTTATTTTCATTTTAAATCTTATGTTTTAATTGTTTTTAATTATCCTTTTGCATTGTTCTCACATCTCTGGGTATAAAATAATGTACCCAGGATTTTGTAAAATCTTCATTTAAAAGAGTGTCCTTAGAGTTTCTTACCCGTTCTTCTCCATAGAGATCTACGTTTTGGAATGGGCAACAATTTTCAACTGACTGACCAACTGACCGACTCTTTAACAATTCAAAAGTGCCTGTTTAATTGAAATAAATGTTGCCTGCGACTTCATCTGCGACACTGAATTAAAAAAGTAGCCTATGTCTCCAGGTCCCAGGGTACCTATCTACCAATATTTTTAACGATCGGTTTAGTGGTTTAGGCGAAAATAGGTACTTAATTGACAGACAGATAAACAGAGTTCATTTTGCATTTATCTATACTTCTATATTAATATATATTCTTCTTCTATACCTACTTATAAATAGAGAAAAGATTTGTACTCTTGTTTGTAATGAATAAACTCAAAAAATTCTGGACGGATTTTAAAAATTCTTTCACCTGTAGAATGCTATATTATCACTGAGTAACATAGGTTATAATATATAAAGATATCACGCGGGATAAGCTGCTGGCGGATGCTAGTAATTTTATATATTAAGTATGGATAGTTTAGTATTAGTAGAGCTCTTTGTGAAGGAACTTATTGTCTGTGAAAGCATAGGTAATTATTTATGACGAATATTCCTAGAAGCAATAATGGAGATTCTCGTCGATATTTAAAGCTCGTTTTAATAAAAAAAATCTGTATTTTTTGTCAGAGTCAAATAATTTATTTCAATTATCCACATAAAAGTCACATAAGAACGTCAAAATTTACAAAAAGAATTGATTCTTGACTCTAGTCGCCCCTTCCAAAAGGGTACAAATACCTAATTAGAAAATGTCTAGGATTACCTTATTTAATTGGATTAATAATAATAGGAATTGCCTGGTAAATCTGCACTTAGATAATAGTCTTTTTTTAATGGTAATAAAAGAAAAGAAAGAAATAAAAATTGTTTATTCTGCACAAAATAAACGCATATTACACAAAAAAATACATAAATCATAAAATATACATTCACCAAAACCCAAAAGCCTCGTATTCAGAATCGAAAACTAATAAAAAGTTCGACAAATTTTGTCTATTGCTCATGTCAAGGCCAGATACCAAAGACAATTTACAATTTTGTTTGCATTAAGTATAGTAATGTTGTCTTTGTTGCCATAGCAACACACGATAATATAATATGCCTTTCATTTTAATTTACCTATCAAATACAGTTTTAGTCTAATATTTAGATGTCTTTGTTTAGACAAGTCACTAATTGAAGTAGTTAGGTAGGTGGCTAAGTGGGTACCAATTGATGTCGTAAAAATATACCTATTTTGTATGACATTCAGAAATAGGTTTAAAAAAAAGTAGGAAGAAAGAAACATTTGATGAACACAAAAATACAAATAAACAATTTAATAAAATAAAAGCGTATCGAAAAATTTGGAACTGCTGTAAGTAGTAAGCCTAGCAACGTAGCAACAGTACCAAATAGTGGTCAAATAGTAGGTATATTTTATTAAACAATAAACTAGTTTTATTTTAGTGTAGGTAAATAAATAGATGCACATGAATCTCATAATTTTAGAACAAAACATAAAAGTACTCCAAAGATTTTATTAAAATTATACTTTGTCATTTAAAAATGAGAATCACCCGTAGGCTCAGTGGGGCGAATTTTAAATTTAAAAAATTAATTTAAAAAAAATCTATTCTGTAACTATAAAATGGCTAGATATAGATTTTTTTAACTTGGAATAGTTTCATAAAAGTTAAAACAGTGTCATTATTCATTTGAAAATATCAATCCAGAAATTTCTCTTGCTGAATATTTTAATGGAACATCGTTTTTTAAAATAGGCTAATGAAAGGAAATGAAATGTTTATTTCTTTAAGTAGATCTTTTAAGACACTTTTACAAGTAATTGTTTTTTTTTTAAACTGGTACCGTCTGCATTTTTTAGCTGACTGATCTTGAGAAGAAATTCCGAAATAAACTCAGAGACCATGGTCTCTTTTAAAATCCAAACATTATATTATTAGGATTCTTTGTGAAACTAGACTAACTATGTATACATTGACAGGTAGAAATGACTACGATATAATTGAAAGTAAGGTTATGTTAAACCTTTCACTTAAAAACAACAAAAAAGATGCTTAAAATTGAAAAATAAATAAAACTCTTTGATTTTCTAAAGAAATACGCTTGACGATATAAATAAGTGCTAGATTGTCGTGTTAGACTAAGATCTAGACTTTTGGGGTTATAAATAGCACGTGCTCGATCTAGACTACATTCTAGCCGCTAGCCAGTACGAAGTAGGTAGACGTAATGTTAATGTGACGTAATAAGAAATGAGCATAAAATTAGGTTGTTACAATCTACATCCACCGAAAAAAAAAAAATTGGTAACCAAGGAGTTTCATGTCAGATTCATCTTAATTTCATAGAAAGAAAGAAAGAAAAGTACGTTTATTTGTCACAGAAACACGTGCATAAAAGAAGATTACAATAAAATAAAATAAAACAATAGCTTTAAATATAATCACGAGCACAAAACAGAAATATACAAGGAAGAATGAGGAATCGACGTTAGTCATGAAAACATATTATATTTAAAAAGTGCTTATGTGAAAGTTAACATTAAAATAAATGAAGAATTTATAATTAACTAGTAATTGAAATAACTCAAAATCTGAAATTAGTTTGTTCCTAATCGATTACACTAGTTTTCAATAATTATTATAGGTTATTTTTTACCAAATAATATTTTACATTTAGAATAAGTAGTCATTATCAATTTGAACAATTAATATGACACCAAAATACGAATACATTTAATTTAACAAAAAATTTTGAAAATAAATTACAATAATAATTTGTTGTGGTTTCTGAGGTTTAGAGTGAATTACTTTACTAAAATCACTCATAGTATTCTTGCCCGTTCTTCTCCTAATACCTATACCTTTTGGAAGGGGCAACTAGAATCAATTCTATTTTTGAAATTTTGACGTTCAAAAGTGTCTTTTTTGCCTAATTGAAATAAACGATTTGATTTTGACTTCGTCGAGTAGCTATTTTCCAGACCTAACTAGGTATACACCCTAACTACTCTCCATAAAAAAAAAACATTAAATGCATACGACTTTACAAAAATCTACAAAAAATTAAAACTAACTTTGGAATGCAATAGACACAACATTGTTAGGTCAAGCCGTGTTTTGTTTTTAAACAAATGGCATTTGATATGCAATGGCCTATTAAGTGTGTGACATCCTACACTTGGTCAACTACATCCTACACTCAATCGATTATATAATTATAATAGTTTCTTTGGACATAGAATTCCTTATGTCATTCTTACAAACGGATACCGGACACCTGAATCAAGCCACGCTGTATTTTTACCGTTCCGTATTTTGCATAAAGCTCTGTAACTTTTTGATGTTCGTGAACTCTGACGACACTAAAATGATGTCCAGTATGTCGGGTCTAAAACTGCATATTTTTTTTTGACTCATAATAAAATTATTTTAGACCGTTATTTCTACTTGAATCAGCACACTGGCTCTATTTACGAGGCCGGGAGTGTATAATTACGTACTTTCTTTGGCCATAGGATTCTTTATGTTCTTGGTAGAAACGGATGTGTCAACTTCAAACTATGGTAGAAAGTTTGTAGGTTGTAACTTCTTGCTGATTAAATAAATTATAAAAGTAATATTTTCATATTTCGCCAGTGGCTATTACTTATCATATTATCTAGGATCACAGGATCATAAATCTACTATCCTCTAAGAAATAAACAATTATACATATAGGTACAGACGCCAGCACCACAAGATACTACAATCTGTCAAATTTCTTTAATTTTCAACTTTAGCACTAAAGTATAAGGTTTAAAGTTGATTGGGAAAATTTTACAGTTTCGGGTAGCTTGATGTGCTGGCGTCTGTACTTACGTATTATATCGGAGCTCACAAAATGATTGATTTAAGTCTTTAATATACTGTCATTGGTTATATCTATGACTAAAGATCTATGATCGATCATGGACATTATGATAGTGTAATATCTCTCAATATGACAAAAAAATCTGGTTGTATTCCTGGATAAACTCATTTTTAGTTTTCCCTAAAATGGAGCTTATGTTTCCTCTGATCGTTTTGCTCTATTAATCAGTTTTCAAACGGAAGTCTTATGAAAAAAAATCGGTTTGAATATGACAGAATAGTTCTTAACGTGGTAAAGATATTTGCCAATTATAAAAATGGTTGACGGTTGGTTGGTTGGTTGGTTGGTTGTTGGTTGAATGTCTTGTTTTCTTATTATTATTTTTTGTAAATTGGCATCTTGTAGCTATTTCCTAATATTCACGTAATTAGTTATTATTTAATCATGCGTTTGTATGTTGTGCTATGTCCTTTGTGTGCACTAACTAAAAGATCTGTCTAACTATTCATGGAGGGTCATGTGCCTAGCCATTTTATTGTTAAGCCATACAATAAAAACACTACAAAGCGAAAAATAACTTTAATTTTTTGTCACCGACCGCCTCGTTGGTCTAGTGGTCGCAAGCGCTACTGCTGAGCATGAGGTCCTGGGTTCGATTCCCGGGTCGGGCAAAGTGTTATTGGGTTTTTCTATCTGAAATTTCTCAGTAGCAGCTCGGAGTCTAGATTTGTGCCCGGTTGATGGCAATAGGCTCGCCCCCTATTACATGGGATTTAAACATAACTGGCGAAATGTGGGTGTACCTGCTACAGGGACACCTCTGCCCAACCCTTCGGGGAAACAAGGCGTGATGTTATGTGTTATGTTACTTCCGAAATTAAAGTTATTTTTCGCTTCGTAGTGTTTTTTTTGGAAGTCGGTTGATTTTTTTTTTGGAAAAAGTTCTTATTTTTAAGTTTTTAGTTGTGGTACCTACCCCACGCAAACTCGAATACCACTACCTGCTATGTAATTAACAGGGACAGGAACTTAACATATCATCCATGTATTAAGTGGGAAAAAAATACGTATTATTGAACACAACTCAAAAACTATACAAGCAAAATTAATAAAATTTATATGGGACCATTTTGAAAGTACCTATACTCTTTCAAATAAAAAAGAATTTTCAAAATCGGTCCATAACTGACGGAGAAATCGGCGGACATACATAAAAAAAAGCGAAAATACGCTACGAACATATAACCTCCTCTTTTTTGGAAGTCGGTTAAAAATGAACTAATGCAGTATTTACATGATACCAAAATAGTAAAAAAAAGAATCTCTTAATCAGAAATTGACAATTGTTACCTTTCAGGTTATTTTTTAAAATAACCTAATTGAAAGGCACGCTTTATTTTAAACACGTGCTTTTAAAACTCACTGAAAAGATTGAGAACGCCTAAATGTATATTATGTGAAATAGGTATGTAAATATGATGACGTAAAAGCCTGAGATTTGGACTAACGGTAAATACACTGATACCTACAATGGTATAGGTATAGACTGTACTATTTCTGTCTCTTTCACTCTGAAACAAATTAATTTTTGCTTTTTTTTAAACAAGTTTCTGTCTCTTTCCCTCTAGCACTATTTTATTTTTTCTCTTTTGTGTATTTAATAATGTGAAATGGTTGGTAAATCTAAGCGTAGATATATGTGCTTGTTTTGTGATATTTTTTGGTCTTTGTTGCAACACACGATTGACTTTAATTTACCTACCAAATGCAGTTTTAGTAGCAACAATTTTTTAATTCAAATTATACTTTTTCATTTAATTTTCCCTACGTGATCGAATCAGAAATGAAGAGATCCGCAGGAGAACCAAGGTAACCGTCATAGCCCGAAGAATTGCCAAACTTAAGTGGCAATGGGCAGGGCACATTGCTCGCAGAACGGATGGCCGATGGGGTCGAAAGGTTCTGGAGTGGCGACCACGTACCGGAAGACGTAGCGTTGGAAGGCCTCCCACAAGATGGACCGATGACCTTGTGAAGGCCGCAGGAATCCGCTGGATGCGGAAAGCACAGAATCGGTCGAAGTGGAGGTGCTTGGGGGAGGCCTATGTCCAGCAGTGGACGTCTTTCGGCTGAAATGATGATGATGATGATGATGATTTAGAAAAATCAGAATCACCCATAGACTCCAATTTTAAATTAAATAAAGAAACGAATTAAAATCTATTCTGTCTGTTCAGTCACTATTTCCGTCTCTTTCACTAGTTTATGTCTCTTTTCCTCCGGCACTAGGTATTTTCTTTTTTCCTTTTTTGAAAGAAGAAATAGAGAAACACAATTAGCTGTTAGCGGTTAGTTGGTGTAATAGTTGATTGAAGAGATCAATCAACAAATAGTTTGTCTCACAGTTATTCAAATTAGGTGTCGGTTTACAAGTCGAAAGGGGCCACGAAAAGAAGGAATATCAATCAAATCATTTTCAACGTTCACATTCCGTTTCAAAAGTAGAAAAGTATACTTAGAAAATAAAAAAGACAATTTGTTAAAGTTTTTCAATATATATTTAGGATTTTGTTTTTGTGCATAAATTAATAAAATATTTTAAACCAAAGTTGTGGAGTTCATGCCAATAAATAAAAAAATCTGTTGTAAAATACAAATATTTTCCTTTTCTTTTTTTTTTTAAACCAATGTTTTTGGGGCAATCCAGACACTAGGAATTTCTCCTGTATTGTGGGTGCGTTTACAAACATTTAAACTCACATACCCAAACAGCCAGACCCGGAACAACTACTTGTAGGTCATACAAATATTTGTTGGAATCAAACCCGCCACACGCAGCGCAGCAGTCAACCAACCGTGTCGATTCAATGATGTGGTCAATTATAATGGTGCGGGTTTTGGTAAGGTAAAACAGAAATATAAAATTGTGCAGAAAATCAAATAGATACTTATAAAGGATCACTCGTATAAGAGTTTCAAATAAATGCAGTGGGAAGGGATTTTTTTCCTTTCCTGTTGTATTTTTACTTATCATAACATGACCCCTGTTTTTCCTGAAGGGTTATGCAGAGGTGTATTAAATAGGTAGTACACCCACATTTCGCCAGTAAGTCCCATGTAATAGGGGGCGAGCCTATTGCCATCAACCGGGCACAAATCCAGACTCCGAGCTGCTACTGAGAAATTCCAGATAGAAAAACACAGTAACACTTCGCCTGATTTGGGAATCGAACCCAAGACGTCATGCTCAGCAGTAGCGCTTTCGACCACTAGACCAACGGGCAGTCAGTAATAATAATAATCATCAAATAAGAAAGAAATAAAGAAAATAAATTTACTTTCTTTCTTTTTTTAAGGGTTTTTTTAAAATTTAAGTTGTATTTTAGTAGATACTATATTCTATAAAGTTTAAATTTAATCCCATCCCATGTCTACTTAAAAGCACGTGCCTTTTTAACCACAAAAATATGTGAATAAAATTATACTAATTGGCTTTAAATTATTTGATGTACCTAATTATCATAAATACCTGACTATCATAGTCCTAAGCTGGCCGTCTATTTTTGTCTTTGGTTCAAGAAGTAAAAATATTAAAGTACCATAGATTATGCTTTCCCGCCTTTCTCTAAAAATACAATTTTTTATGACAATAATATTTTCTTTGGCATTTTTATTAAAATTTAAGCTTTTCCCAAGGAGGTCCATTTACCTATAGATTAAAAAGCCTTTTTATTTATCAGTTTACCCTGTAGTAGTCCACAGTTAGACATGACATAGGCTTCAATAGCATGCTTCTAGACTCAATGAAACCAGCATGTCCTACAGAACCAAAAATTCGAAGACATCAGAAAAAGAAGAAGAAAGAAAATACATTTATTTGACTCAGGTTAAGGCACATATTAGGCATCACAGAGTCCAGAGTCCCAGCAGTGGGAACTTTATAGTCTATTTATGTAAACTCAGTCTTATAGCCAGCCAAAAGCGTCCATCCCTGAACTAAGACCGCAATCCACTCCCAATCATTGTATTTCTGGGTTCCGTACCTCAAAAGGAAAAAAACGTAACCCCTATAGGATTACGTCGTTGTTTGTCCGTCACATTTTCTCAGAAACGCGTGGAGGTATCAAGTTGAAACTAATATCAAATGCGTAGGTCTATGGTCACTTGGAGTTCTAAAAAAAAAGTCAGCGCAATAAAAAAATACGGCCATTTATGCGAAAAATTTTGATACTCGCAAATAATATGCGAAAAATTTTGATACTCGCAAATAAATCAAAACCTACAGGGTACTTCCCGTTGACCTAGAATTATGAAATTTGCCAGGAAGCAAGGTCTCACAGCACATGTAGGGAAAAAAGTCCGAAAATAGTTAATTTGTAATTTTATCAAACACAAAAAAATGCGATTACAAATTTACATTTGCAGTTGGAGAATTGCCCGTGAAGTAAAAAAAATCGTGAGGAAACCTGGTCTTATAGTTAATATAAGTCTGAAATCGCCAACCCGTCTTAAGCAAGCGTGGTGATCAATGCTCGTGCCTTCTCTGTATGAGAAGAGGCGTTTGCCCAGCAGTGGGAAAATAATAGGCTGATATTATTAAGGGGCTGTCCAGAGTTCAGACGTTAAGGGGACGATAGCTGACTTTTAATGATTTTATACTGAAGATGACGTCTGAACGAGTAGTGTTAGTGATTTGAAAAAAATATATGTTAAATTAGAGCATTTTCTTAATATTTTAATATAGGCATATTTTTGATTATGTTTATACTATATAGTGAAATTAATTTGTAAAGTTATGTCTAACGCGAATAAAAAACTGAGAATGACGCAAAATCCATCAAGCATATTTTTGTGAAAACTTCACCATATTAAAGATAATTAAATTACTATCTTTTAATATACGTATTTTATTATAATATCTTTTGTTTTACATGTAATAAATTAATAATGCGTCTAATTTGGGACAGCGCTCCTTGATGGGCGAGTCCTATTACTGGCTGGACGTACGACGCGTTGCGTGAGCTCAGTACAGAACACGTAAGCTAACCACTCAAGGTCACTGTCATATATCTGCGTCTTAAGCATCACCACTCGCGAAGGCTATTCTAATGCACACCTTTTACTAACTGTTCAGTCCATTGAACCTGCCCATGACATCACTATGACGTCACCAAATCGTAGATATTTTTTCTCTTAACACTAACATCCGTATATGTTTTTAGATTAATTTAAATAGTGTCTATCGTAATCTGTATTCACGCTTAGTTTTAGGGGTCAGTACTCAAAAAGGTACCTTAAAGGGTTTCTATTAGAGTATAAATATGTCAATGATAAAATAAAAAATAAATTATATTATTTTAGATGAGTTGGGTCACGCCAGTCACGGTGTCAGTAGCGTTTTTTAGGTCCTTAGAAGTGCAGGTGTGTGGACACTTTGGACACCTCAAGAGCACCTCATCCGCACTGGGTGGCTTACCACAGGCACACTCTTAAAAAGCAGTTTCACATTAGACGAAAAAATTTAAGTGTCATCATGTCATATGATTTTGCAGCATATGCGGTGCCACTGTTAACTGTCACCTTGACCTGCCCAGTACATCACTTGCCTTGCGAGTGGTTATGTTATGGTACGGCTCCCAAAACTGATGGAATATTTAGGTGTGAATATACGTACACCTCTGTTTTCACCTCGAGAGAATACGTCGTTATGTAGATCTACAGAGTGAGTCTTCATAACGTGCACATATCGAAATGAGGGGAATCTATGCTTAATTTTATCGAAGGAAAGAATGGTCAAAAATTTTTTTTTGTTTTTTTTTAATTTTTTTGTATCAATTTTTTTTTTATTATTTTCTTGGGCATCTTATTTATAAATTTTACAATTATTGTAAAAATTCATGAAAAAAATACCGATTTTTACTTTAAAAAATCATGTTTATTTTCAATTGAGGGTAGTTTTTTTTCTTAATTTTAATTTTATGTGGACGCCTACTTACTTCCAATCATTATGGAATTTGTTTCATCGCGATAGCTGATTCAGTTTAAAAAATACACAGAATTGTTAATTTTTTTTTTTAATTCCATAAAAAGTATAAAAAAATATTTAGATTTTTTTAAATATTTTTTCTGTCGTTAAAATTAAGCATAGATTCCCTCATTTCGATATGTGTACATTATGAAGAATCACACTGTATATTCATTTTCATGTTAATTAAGGGTTTTATAAAAAGTTTGTTTTGTCTCACATCGTCACTGTCTCTCATACTCATAACTGTATGACAGTCTCTAAAACACGGTGTAACGATCTTTTATTGTACTTCGCAACGAAGCGTGTCTGTTCATCTGTCACAAGAACTGCTGACAAACAGTTTATTATTGTTGAAAAAAGGAAAAAAAAGTAAGTACGGAACCTACACGATTTTCTATGATTTACACTTGGCCAATTTTTGGCAGTTTCACCTTTGACCGTTCACTGTAGCGATCATTAGGAGGCCCGTGTCTGAAATTAAGATAAATAGGGCATGCTCTAACAAAACATAACATCACGCATGTAATGTTCAAAGTAGTCGACAGAGGTGTACATCCACATTTCGGCTGTTATATTTTTAGAGGTATGAAGAACAGGTTGTAAAGTTCACTCATCCTCTATGGAAAAGGGAGGATCCTCCGACCGGACGGGTGTCATGTTTGGCGGGCAACTGCTCGACGATTGATGACTGAGAAGTCATACATTATGTTGTTCGCGCGGTAAACTCTAACTGCGCGATGCAGGATTTATGTGACGTCATGTCTTTGATGCGTAGTTCACATGTGTCGACGTAGATGCCGCCACATATTTAAGTCCCATGTGATAGGAGGCGATCTTATTCCCATTAACTGGGCATAAATCCAGACTCCTAGCTATTACTGATAATAGACCTGTGTCCAATTTTTTTTTGTCCATTATGTAGATTAATAAAAAATATTGAACACGTATTTTTTCATTTTTGAAGTAATCAAAAGATTGCGGCGATACATTGAGTTAAAATGTGGCATGACGTCACGCCTTGATAGATTTAATACTGCATTGTGACGTAGCGAGCCCCCACTCCCCAACTTTAATGCGTGTTTTCTAAGTTATTTTTGATTAATATGATAAAGCGAAAAATACGTGTCTAATATTTTTTTATTATCTGAAAGACGGACTAAATAGAATTTCTTTTTTTACCTAGGCAACTACCGTATTTCGTAATACACTTTACCCGACCCGGAGATCGAACCATATATCAGTAAATCGAACCCAGAACCGCAGAGCTCAACAGTCACTGTTCTTGTTAAGTAGTTTGGTCAAGGAGTAGTAAGAGATCTCAGTAGCAGCCGGAGTCTGGATTTGTGCCCGGTTGATGGCAATAGGCTCGCCCCCTATTACATGGGACTTAAACATAACTGGCGAAATGTGGGTGTATTATAGGTACACCTTTGCCTAACCCTTCGGGAAATACAATGCGTAATGTAATTTTATGTAGATTAAAATAGTCACGTCAACAAGTAGTGAGCAAGCTTGGTGATCAAAGCTCGTCCCTTCTCTCTACTAGAAGAAGGCTTTGCATTCTTCTCTGTATGAGAAGAGGGCTTTACCCTGCAGTGGGACAGTTAGGAACAGGCTGGATTTCATAATAATGACCAGCTGCATCCCGCGGTTTCACCCGCATAAGTCTCGATCCCGTAAGAATAAAAGAATAAAAAGTATTATATGGCCTAACCCAGGTCATGGTCTACCAATGTGCCAAATTTCATCCCAATCCGTTCAGCCGTTTTAGCGTGAAAGCGTAACCACAAACATACAAACAATCGAATCTTTTCTCTTTATAATATTAGTTTTAGATGACATAGGAATCATATTTATTCGACCCTTACTATCTAATAGTTAAATAGAAATAAATTATAGTTCACCCTTCAATAATCTCTATAATAGGGCAAGCTATGTAATTTTTCCCAAAAAGGGGTCTTATAACATACCCTATTTACTTTACCTATTAACAAATAGACTAATAGAAATAGATGTTGATAGACTAACCCTAATTTATTTCTAAAAATAATATTCAAATTAAAAATAAGTTCACATAAACTTCATTTAAATTCACCCCATTTTACATTTAAATGTAAATCTTATCTGTTTGTTTCTACAAGTTTTATTTAAAGTATGGGAGTGACCTTGGAGATGTACAAGGTCAGGTTTTAGCCCTTTTGACGAGGATTAGGGTGGTCTAAGGTCACCAAGGTTAGATTGTCACTTTCTCAAAAAGGGTTAAAAGAATGATCATAAATATTCATTTATTTAAATGGTTATAAAAGCTTTTTTGCACGATGAGTTGGCAGTTTTTGTTCACGTTTTGTATAGATACAGATCATAATATCTTGGATTAGTACGTGACCGTAACTTGTGATTTCTCTTAAGAGTGACAAAGTGATAGTTAAAGAGGATAAGCAGCTGTGTCTTTGTGCTAACGACGTACAATGATCACCAATTCTTCTGCCGAGCATGATGATTACGGTAAATGATAAATAATTTTATTTCTGTACGTAGGTTTGTTCAAACACTAGATGAGTTCGGCGTTTCCTATCTGACTACTCTGAGAAGAAAGGCTGAAACAAACTCAGAGGTCACAGTCTCTTTTAAAGTCCAGCCATAATCTTGGTCAGTTCATGTGAAGACCATGTAGATTGGTATCTGATATAGTCTTTTGAGGAAAGAACCACACAGATTGAGTGGACCTGTCCAGCTAGTGCAAGCACTTGTCAGTAATCATGCAGCTCAACTCAGAACTTAAGCAGCTCAACGTTATTGTTGATAGACTATTGTAAAAAACTTTTTATGAACCTCCCAATAAGTGCTACAGTGAACTATCACAATATCTTCAAATTACAATGATCAACAAGACAGAAATTTGTGTAAATCCTCTTTTTAGGGTTCCGTAGTAAACAAGGAATCCTTATAGTTTCGTCATGTCCGTCTGTCTGTCTGTCTGCGGTCTAGCTCCGAGACCCTTCGTACTATTTGGCATAGGTATACATATTAATTACGCCGACAAAGTGGTAAAACAAAATTATGAAAAAAAAAAAATTTTAGGGTTCCTCTCATGCAGGGGTGATGTTTTTTTTGTTTTTTTTACCCATGGTGAGGGGTATCATTGGAAAGGTCCTTTAAAAACATTGTGAGTTTGTGAAAACCATTTTTGGATTCAGGGATCCGTTTGCGAAATCTTTAAATTGCTAATTTTTGTTAGAGTCAAGTGTCCCCCCCCTACCGGCTTAATGGTTGGTTTTGGGTGTGTGAAAAAAATCACAACAGTAGTTTATATAACGAAATTAAAAGGAAAACTATCACAGCTAAGTAGGCTTTACAAGTTAACGAGTAATAATTGACCAACTTAACTTTGCAGTTGCAAAAACATGTTTTACCAAACATTCCGTATGGGGGAACATATTTTTCAACTACAAAGTTAAGTTTGTTTTTGGGATAAATTCATTCCAACTACGGAACCCTTCATTGTGCGTGGTCCGACAAGCACTTGGCCAGTTTTTTTAATAACTGTCCTTCGTTGCACGAAAGGGAGTGAATAGCGAAGTGTACTCTGAAGAAGAAGAAATGTTGCATCGACTACAAATAAATTAAGATAACGGCAGTTGGATGAGGACATGAGAGGACCAACTTGTGCTTACAGTTCAGTTTTTTTTCGAAACCCAGAGTACGAGAAGCGACGGAATAACTTAGCTAGTAACACGTGAAAAGACACTGAGACATTAGGGTAACTACACATATAATATTATTTATAACACTTTACATTCAAATGTAAATCTAAAAGGGTGAATTTAAATGAACTTCATGTGAACTTATTTTATATTTACATAATTATTATATTCAAAGAGGGACCAATGGGGATGGTCTAATTCTAATGTAATTATTAGATAAATCATAGATTTTAATAGATAGGGGACTATTCCCTAGTCTATAAAAATCTATGTTCTTTACATAGAGTAGGTATGTAGAGTAACGCCTCTGTTAGTTACATATATGATTCACTTACTAAGTTATCTACTCTCTACAGTTGAATCTAGTAGCCAGACAGAAGCCCGTAAATTTGATAACCAGTCTTACCAAGGGATATCGTGTTACCCAGTAACTGGGTTGTGGAGGTCAGATAGGCAGTCGGTCCATGTAAAATACTGGTATTCAGCTGCATCCGGTTAGATTGAATGCCGACCCCATTGGATTGGAGCGACTGCCTATCTGACCTCCACAACCCAGTAACTGGGTAATACGAGGTATCGTAAAGGGTATATAAAGGGGTACCTTTTTTAGACAAGTTGTCAGACTTTCGGGCTTCTGACGACCTGTAACGACTGTCAAAAGATCGAATGACAACCGGGACCAACGACTGAACGTGTTTTCCGTGGCACGGAGGTTGGTCACCCGTCCACGGACCAACCCCGGGGCAAGCGTAGCTTAACCTGATGATTGATTTACCAAAAAAAAATATCTAGAAAAATCTTAGAACGATATAACAGCAATTTGTGTGGTAACGACCCCGACTTACGTGGGTTCGAACCCAGGCAGGTAAGATATAAGGATACCTAAGGATGATCTTTGACAGGCCAGAGTCTGCAGTGCTGGGTAGGTTCATTTAGCTTCACGTGACGAGATGATGATTTTTTTGACATGAGTGATTTGATTGTTTTATGTATTTTGAATTTAATTATAAATGATCACTAACATAGTTTTAAGACCTTTGTAACTAACAATTTATGGACATATCAGTTGGTCTGAATTAAATAAATTTATTTATTATTTTATTTAAAATTATTATTCCACAACTGCTCTCAAAACGGTGAAGGAAAATATCGTGAGGAAATCGGCATGTCCTAGAACCAAAACTTCGAAGCTATGTGACCTCCGTGGTGGATTATAGTCCCAGCAATGGGAACTTTATATTCTGACTACGCTAAAAGACAGCTGAAATCCAACAAAAAAAATGACCACCTGTCTCTCTAAGAGTTCAAGGTCTCACGCAACTAGACAGGTCAGTGGACCTAGGTCCAGACGTGTTTCAACATGTTTTATATACCTACTACTATTATGGTGTTATAAATCTGACCAGACGATGCGGCACCTTGTTATATAGCTCTCGTCACAGCCACAGCCCAAGTTCACAATTAAGTGCGTGGGTAGACGAGTCGTTTGTGACTGACAAATTAGTGTAAACGAGAATGGTGCGATGTCTTTGAGAGGTTTCGGAACGTATTTTAACCGATTTCAAAAAAAGGAGGAGGTTCTCAATTCGACAGTATTTTTTTTTTTGTTACCTCAGAACTTTCGACTGGGTGAACCGATTTTGATGATTCTTTTTTTATTTGAAAGCTGGTGCTTCCCGTGTGGTCCCATTGAAATCTTATCAACTTTGTTTGTATGGTTTTTGAGTTGAGTTCAATAATACGTATTTTTTTCCCACTTAGTACATGGATGATATCTTAAGTTCTTGTCACTGTTATTTACATAGCAGGTAGTGGTATTCGAATTTGTGTGGGGTAGGTACCACAACTAAAAACTGACACCAACTACCGAAATTAAAGTAATTTTTCGCTTTGTAGTGTTTTTTTTGGAAGTCGGTTGATATTTTTTTGAATACCTAGTTGTCAAGTTTGAGATTTTAGGAAAACTGCGGATATGGTTTCAAAACATGATAAGAAGAAATGTGAGTTTGGAATGTTATCATCTCTCCGAGTTTAATACTTATTAGAGTTTGAGATTTTATTTAAAATTTTAGATAGAAATTGGGATTCATCATCATCTGCCTAGCCTTTCCCCAACTATGTTGGGGTCGGCTTCCAGTCTAACCGGATGCAGCTGAATACCAGTATTTTACATGGAGCGACTGCCTATCTGACCTCCACAACCTAGTGACTAGGTAACACGATACCCCTTGGTAAAACTGGTTGTCAGACTTTTGGGCTTCTAACTACCCGTAACGACTGTCAAAGATCTACAAATGACAGCCGGGACCAACGGCTTAACGTACTTTCCGAGGCACGGAGGGGACTTGGTATGTAAATAAAAAAAAAAAGTAAAAAAATAAGTAAAGAAATTGCGATTGGTGGATTTAAATCCTGAAACAAGTAAAAAAAACTGATTCTGAAGGGGGAGAGCAATGTGAAGACATTCTTGATGTGTTAATCTAAAGACCACTGAATTAAAGGAGTTTGAAAAAATTGAGAAAATTACATGGTTAGGAAACGTAGAGTGAATGGCTTGAAATACTCTCTACCAGTACTTAAGTGTTTGAATTCCCTGTACAAAAATGATCCATCTATATTCCGACACCATTATTTTCCCTTAATCAAACGCGAGCCTGAGGAGGAGTTAACAAAAAAGTAAGATCCATTCCCGGGTAATTTTAGGCCGTAGAGTTCAAAAATAAACAGAAAAGAGGGGGTAATGGGGGGAAGTATCCCTTTTTTGGTGGGAAGTATATATCCCGATATCTGTTCCAGCCCTGGTCTAAAATGGTAAAAGTGGGAACTATAGCTCCCATTGTCCTGTATGATATAAAAATTTAATAACACGTTAGTTGCCCTTGCTTCACTTGTGTTATAAATTTTAACTCAAAATTGTATATAAATTATGTTTTTTTTTAATAAAGAAGGTAAAAGTACTATCAATACAAGTGTCTTTTACTAAGCGAAGACCTCCAAATATGAAAAAAAATTGACTTCCCCGTACAGTTTTAGTTGAGTAGGTAGGTATGTAATTATGTATGCAGTAACTAATTTTACTATCACGACTTATAGATAGTTCTTTAGTAAAAGTTACTTGTATTGAAGAATACTTACACATTTCGGCTCTCGGGTAAATAAAACAAATTATTATTATAATAGAAGTTTTCCTTATTCATAATTAAATATTTAGAAGCTAATCTTATTACGTATTAGGAACTGTTTTTATCACATTAATCAGACTATCCTCTTCAGTCTTTTATTTCTCATTTAACAAATAATCAATGTAATTCTAGGCTATTCTGTTGCAGTGGTATGAAAGTTTTGAAAGCATCCCTTGATGCATAGAGGCACGATGCATGTGGTGCATATAAATTTTGTTCTTTTCTCCTGTTTTTTTGTGCTGCAGAACCGGCGTCTCTTATAAGTGTTACTTTCTTGGGGCATATGTATACCTACATTCAATAACCGAATTTCTTCCGGCACTCCGAATACCCCCCCTTTCTTGCTAGTAAAGGGTATACTTGGGCGTGCTTTTTTTTGAGAATAATTGTTTATTAGCGCACGTGCCAAACGCAGTCTAAATTCACGGTGTGAATGTGTTGTTACAGCATGTGTTACACTGTACGTTATGTATGAATTAATGATGGATGCATCAAACAAAAAAGAATAGACGCATCCAAAACTTTCGAGATTTTCGGTTGATTGGGTAAGAGGATCTGTAATGATCAAATAGATCCACCCCGCCCATGCTCATTGTGTAAGAAGCAATTGCTTTTGGGCAAAGAACTTCTGCTCTTGAACCATCTTTTTGAGTTCTTTTTACAAACATAATGTCCAATGGTTGATGTGCTGTGGTAAGCAATGTGACTTCTTTTGTGTCAAGCCATTTTATTGCTGTGATAGGTTCTGATGTCAAAGCCGAGAATTCATGCTTGTTTAGTCTTAACGGTTTTGGTTGCTTCTTCATCATGTCCGGGAGGTCTTTTCGATTTGATCTTACTGTTCCTACAGCATAAATATGTTTATCATATAGCTGTTCTAGTAAATTGCAACCAGTGAAGAAATTATCAAAAGCTACTAGTGTATTCATGGGGAGGTTGTTGCTGAGTTTCATCACGACATTGTAGCCCAGACCTTCATTTTCAATACTATCACCCTTTCCTGTATATATCTCAAATTGGTATAAGTAGCCAGTTTTGGCGTCGCATCTGGCCCATATTTTGAACCCCCTTTTAATAGGTTTTTTGGGCATGTATTGTCTCAATGAGCACCTACCTTTAAACTTAACCATGCATTCATCAATTGACTGTACACTTGAATTGTATGCCTGAGTCTGATATACTTCATTTAATGTTGTGATTAAAGGTCTTAATTTGAATAATTTGTCGTAATTTGGTGAATCTCTTGGTGGTTCGATGCTTTTGTCATTAAGATGTAGATTTTCCGTTATTTTCTTAAATCTCGCTATTGTAAATACACGGGAAATTTCAGGATTATTATAAAAGGAATCGCTTGACCAATAAAGCTCCATGTCTGGTAATGGATTTAAGCCCATTAGGATAAGAATACCTAAATATGCTTTGATGTCATCTTCATTGACTTGAACCCAGATTTTACTATTTTTGTAACGGGCATATCTATTTGTTTGTTCAAGAATAACTTGTATTAAATAATCCGGAAAAAAAAATTCAAAGATGGTTATTGGTTGAGTTTTATGGTTGAATTCAGATTTAGGTTGAAATCTTTTGTCAAAGTTTGGAATGTCATGAGTGGTTCTACATATTTTCCATTTCCGTGGCTGATATTTATTTCTTTGCACTGTAGAACTCAGTGGGGTTTGCAAATCCTCCTCTCTAACTAAATTTTCTTCAATGTTACTTACAAGTTGCTCAACATGTTCAGAAATGACTTCTTGTTGAAGGGGCTCATTGGTGGAGACATTTTCTTGAATGTTATCTAACCCTATTTCTTGCTCAATTGATACTGGTAAATCACTGTCAGAAATTAGATATTGTGCCCCTACTTGTGTTTCAAAATTAGCATTACCACCACTATCACTACTTGGTATAATAGTACAATCAAGATGTTCTGGGTTTAGTATTTCTAATAAGTTCTCACATGGTTGTTGTGTACTTGTAGTTTCCTCATGTTCTGTGTCACCTATATCATCGATCCCAAACATCTCTTCAAGTCGCATCTCAATTCTATCCTCCTCATTTTGTTCCAAAAATGACCTTGAAGGACTAATTATATGATCACCGTAAACTAAATCATCATCAGAATCACTATCGGACCAGTCATCATCATCCAGAATTTTTTCTATCGCCTTCTCAGTTAGTTTTTTATTTGACATTTTTCTAAAACAAAATAAAAGCAAAAAATATTTTTTATGGATTGAAACCCTTGTTGTACAATTATTTGATCATGAAATAATGAATAATAACTAATAAGTTGCATATATCTAATAATAATCTATATTTTGTCCAAGTTTATTCGATCAACGAACACACGGATTTTATACATAGATATTTTCAAATAATGAGAGCACTAACGAACACTGGTATGATATCTTCCCACTTATAGACTCAAGTTCAGTCGAGTCTAACAAGCTGAAAACGAAAGATTTTGGGCAAGTTTTACGGTCCACACAACCGTAATATAGTCTAGTTTGCATATCTAATACTCAAATCTGCTTACCTAATTTTTTTTCAGCACTACACTAAAAAATATAAAATAACGGTCGTTTTAGATCGCAAAATCACGTCACCTAACTTTGACGTTTGTTTACCATGACATGTGACACTTCTTTGAAAAGTGTTGCTATTAAAAAGGTTCTCTGAAATGTAAAGGATCCGTTCAGAAATATTACAATGCATTAGGTGTTACCATATAAAAATCAAATACGATTTTCTTCAATCTGGGAGGTGGGAACGGTTGCTCCCAGCGTTTTATTAAGGGTTAAAACGATTTAAAAAAAGAAGATCTTATCGATGTTTGTCTGTTAGTTTTTTTTTTTTAAATGTATTTTTTTACATCGATATTTTCGTCAATCGTGGATCAATTTTGAAAATCTTTTTTCATTTGGTAGAAAAAGCTTGTGCAGTGGTCCCATATAAATTGTATTCACTTTACTTGGGTAGTTTTTGAGTTAGCTTTGGCATAATGGTGATTCGCCTGAATTTACCTGACCGAAACGGGCGAATTGACACATTTAAATAATGTAATTTTTTCTTGAGGCGATTCGCACGAAGTTGATTCATTTGTAGGTGAATTGATTTCTGGAGTAGTGGAGTTATTGTGTCGTCTACAAATACATTAACTTCGTGCGAATCGCCTCAAGATTTTTTTTTATTATTTCAAGGTCTATTCGCCCGTTTCGGGTAAGTATATTCGGGCGAATCACCAATAAGCCTTAGCTTCGATAGTACGTATTTAATTCAATTTGTGTTTCTTGATGATGTTATAATATTTCCTATAACTGTTGTTTCAGAGCAAGCCTCCGAAATTAAAGTAATTTTTCACTTTGTAGTGGTTTTTTTGGAAGTCGGCTGTTTTTTTTTTGTAAAAATTTTATAACACAATTTTTTTTCGAGCTCTCTATGTCTACCTTTATTTTCGACCAGTAGTGCTATTCTGTAAAAATGTCACCGTGATAACTTAGGTGAAGTGAGCTGCCAATAGTGTCAATCCTTAGCAACTGACAGCTCACTCCACGCTCACTTCACCTAAGATAACACGGTGAGATGGTTACAGAATAGCACTACAGCTCAACTTCCTGACACTGCTACAGTATACGTAAACTGTTGAACGATTTTTGTCAGTCACACTGTCAGTACTGACCGTGTGCGTAGGCACTAACATATTAAAATTCAACACAGAAATGAGACAGTCAACTATTTTAAATTAACATATTATTTTAAAGTTTAGGATTTATTTTTGGGAACCTCTTCAGAATATTTCAACAGTAGCTACCTAAAGGTGCTGATAAATTTGAGCATTCACTTGTAATGAGCGTTCTAGCGAATGTTATATTACAGAGAAATAAAAGGGAGCGTTTTAGCGAGCATTCTAGCGATCATTCTAGCGAGTGTTCTAACGAGCATTCTAGTAAGCGTTCTATCGAGCATTCTAGCGAGCGTTCTAGCGATCATTCTAGCGAGCATTCTAGCGAAAGGACAGTAAATTTGCTTCGAGCTTTTTACCGAGCCGAGCCATTCTGTCATTGTTGCACACGCGACCGTCAAGTCCGACATCTTCGTGAAGAATATTTTGTTGACGAGCATTGACTAGAGCATTCGCTAGAATAATCGTTAAAATGTTCGTAGCGATGTTTGGTTCTGTGCTTGGCTCTGTTCGTTGTTCAGTTCGACAAATTTAAAAACGGCGAATGCTCTGTTTTCTGTTACAAGTAAATGCTCAAGTTTATCAGCACCTTAATTTAAGTGAGTTTCCTATTTATTATGTACTTTCTAAGTTTATCTTCGACATCACCTGACATCAGTGGAGGATTATTAAATCAACAATACAGTGAAGCATGCCAAAACTACACCTCCGCTCTGTGCCTACACGCTATCACGCACACATTTACAAACACTTACAATCAAACTACACCTCACTAAGTGCACACATGTTTACGAACCCGGCCTCACGTCACTGTTGATAGCGCTATGTCTTCGTTTTAAATTCGGTCTGAGGACAAAACCTTAACGTTCTGAAATTGCCAATTTGGTTGGTTTTAATAACGGGTCCTATCAGAATACCAGCGCTGCAACACTTATTTTTTGGACTCGTAGGTACAGGGGCCGTACTACGACGTGTTAAAGCCATCATTGTTCTAGTGTGAAAATGGGACAGTGCTATTTATGCTGTATAGCTCTATTAGCTCTATCTCTCTCTCACACTGGAACAATGATGACTTTAACACGGCGTAGTACGACCCCTGGGCTTTCTGCTTTTATTTTAATTAAACTTTTTTATTTTTGAAGTGAAAACTTCTTTAGGCGCGTTTGGCATTTTTGAGATGGGACTAAACCATTGATTTCGCGACACTGTGACGACACCAGCTTTTGACCATTAAAAAGACGTCAACGCGTTGATTATCGCGGTGCGTGGAGTAAAAGACATCAACGCATTGATTACCGCGGTGTCGATTTTTTTTCAAGTTTCCATTTCTGTCGGCACACCTGGAGTGCCATTGTTTTTTAAATTTGTTTTAATAAGTGTGTTTTAGTTTAATTTGTGAATTCCTGTGCGAGTCTCAATAAATACTTTTTCATTATTTTTTTCAATAAGGTGGTAAAAAATAAATTAGTATTATTTTTTACCACCGTGCTGACTGGCAAATATTTCTACCACGGCATGTGCCGATGTAAGAGAATGAAGAACCCGTAAAATAAAGGTTTTATGACCAGTCTTTCTGCCTATCTCTCCTACATTAAAAGCGTGAAGGTCCCAGTAGGAGGGTGACGCAATAACCACGCCCTTCCGACGTCAACCTATTGAATAATAACAACCAAAATTTTGTAACCACGTCTGTGTCGCGGTTCGGCGTGAGTTCTGACTTTTTCGTAAATGTCTAGATTGAGTATAGGGATTTTTTGACGGCTCAATGTTCAGCTTATTTAAGTCTTTATGATGGATTATTATCTATTATATTCTGATAATGAATTAATGGGCTATCTTTTACGGATACAAATTCCTAAATTAGGCAAAATGCTCTCCGAAGGTGTGGTTTTGGAGGATCTGTCGTTAAATATCGTTAAATTCATGTAATTTTGACAATCTTACACAAATATCTTCAACCGAGGAGACTCATTTATTACCTACACCTCTTTTGGTAACACCGACAGTTAACTCAATTTGGTAGTTCAATACTTATTTATGTAAAGACTTCACGTAAAGAATTCTTGTCACTAAATCTGTCTTAGTTTCGTCTACGAGTTGATAGTTGACAACTACATAAACAGTAAATCTTTCACTCACCAGACTTTCCTAGCTTCGCGACATGATAAAGCGTCGAATGTCGACACGTTAGCAGCTTTGTTAGACAACATTTCAATCATCAGTCGCTAGGAAAAAGAGACCTCAATCTTAAAGTATACGAGGGACATTTACTGGCAGTCTCGTGATCTATACTTCTAAGATTTCTAAGCAAATGTATGTTGAAATGTTTTTAAATTGTATGTTTGAATTTTAAAGAAAGTAAAAGTGTAGTTAAAGAAGTAGAATATGTTTTGTTGTTATTAATATTAAATTGCATTAAAAGTGTCGTATAAAATTAATTAAAAATAATTTTATTTTTCTCTGTCTAAGGAACCAGTCTTCTGTGTTAAAATGTTGATAGTTTTGTAATTTAACACAATGCCTTAAGCTATAAACTTGTTAAATTCTCAAAATGAAATGGAAAGATGACATTTCCAAAAGAAGAAAACCCTATTTTCAAGGACACTGTGTTAAAAAATACAATAGAACAGGTTACTAAATATATCCACGTCTATTGTATTTTATAATGGAAGAGTAGGTAGTCATCTCAACACCTCTCTCCCTTGAATTTGTATATAAACAATATAGGTATATGTTATATTAAATATGCATGTATGTGTATTATAAGTACCTATTTACGTACTGTTGTTCCTACATTTTATTTCTAATGATATATTTTTAATCATATTTCTTTGTTCCTCTCAAACAGAGCACCTGCCATCCAATCTCTTCACCACCCTTGGTTGACTGGTAGAGAATGCCTATGGCATTAAGTCCGCCTTTGTACCTTTTTGTGAGTGAAAAGTTTAAATAAATTAATTAATAAATTTCCGCAAGGTCACACCGGAATCAATTAACTATCTGACACTGTGTTATTTAAGACTCAATTAAAAGCCACGAAAAAATACACAATCACTTCCAAAACCTAGTAACTTCACCAAACACCAAACTCCCCCCTTCCACTACCACATAAGACCATGTGTGCACTGCACTAAGCAAACAATAAGGCCAGGCGCACACTGCCAGACTGGTTTTTGTCACAGACGTTAAAAAAATCGTCTACGAGCGATAATGTGTGCGAGTCGTTATTATTACTACGCTTACGAGTAGTTTGCATGTGTCTGGTATTATTATCGAGTTGAGGACGAGTTATAAAGTTGGAGTCAGTTTTTTGAATTTGTTGGGAATTTGGAATGATTTTTTGACAGTTTTGTTTAGGATTACAACGTTTAATTTATTATTGGTTATTTGGGATATGAGTAAGAGAATGATTAACAAAATACCGAGGTATTTATCTATTATAAATATTAAATAAAAATATTGAGTACCCACTGATAAAATTCTTGCTTTCTTTTTAACCGACTTCCAAAAAGGAGGAGGTTCTATGTTCGTAGCGAATGTAATTTTTTTAATTTTTTTTTTGTTTGATTGCACTGGTTTCTCCGTCAATAATGGACCGACTAAAAAAAATTCTTTTTTTTTTCAAAGTCAAAGTCAAATCCTTTATTTCAAATAGGCCTAGTATGGCACTTTTGAACGTCAAAATTTACAAAATAATAAAATTGATTCTAGTCGCCCCTTCCAAAAGGTAGTTTTCGTATGGAGAAGAATGGACAAGAAACTCCACCGTTACTCTTTTAAAATGTTTTACAATTGTTTGTATCCGCCCCAAAGCCACACGTACAGACGCCAGCACATCAAGCTACTATAATCTGTCAAATTTATTTAATAGATTTTCAACTTTATCGCTGAACTTTAAGGTTCAAAGTTGATTGGGAAAATTTGACAGTTTCGGGTAGCTTGATGTGCTATCGTCTGTACATTACTTAAATAATTATATGTGAAGACGATGCAACTAGAATAAAAATACTTGAAAGGATATGCCCTCGAGGTGGTCCCATTTAATTTTATTAACTTTACTTCGATAGTTTTTGAGTTAGCTTCAATAATACGTATTTTTTCCCACTTAGTATGTGGATGATATGATAAGTTCCTGACACTGTTATTTACGAGTACATAGCAGGTAGTGGTATTCGAATTTGTGTGGGGTAGGTATCAACGTTAAAAAGTGAAAAAAAAAACTATCAACTTTAAATAAACCACTACAAAGTGAAAAATAACTTTAATTTCGGTGTAGTCGACGTGTACACCGACTACCTAAATTAAATACAATGGTCCCCGAACGGTTAAAGTTATTTTTCTCTTTGTAGGTAGTGTTTTTTCTAGTTTTTATTTTCTTACTTGGAAAATAATATAAAATTGATCGACTGCGGTTTCTAATTAAAAAAGTTTTAGATATCCATTAGTTCGTTTTTCTATTGTTTTGTTTTATACTTACCTAAGTATTTAAAAAATTATAATCTTCTTTCTTTTTCGTTTTTTAGTGACTAACTTAGAGGTCTACTACTACCTAAGCAATAAATCCGTAGTTTTAACCGAAGTTAGCCGACGTCCGCACAGACGTAATAAAATCGCAGCGGGATTTTATCCCGCACTTGATTTTCAACTCTCGGTGTTAAGCCGAGCGTTGAGAATCCAACACGCTAGGACGCACTCTCGTCCCAGCGCGTTGAAAAGAATGAAGAAGAGAAGAGAAGTTCTTTTAGAAGAAACATCTTTTGGTAGCGAATCTAAAAAAATCTTAGGTAAATTCACTGACAGACAACGCAAACCCTGAACCGCTGGGTCTTTAAGCATGAAATTTTGCACAAGAATTCCCTATACCATGAAAGTAAGCACTAGGGAAGGGTTTTTGAAAATTCGTCCCCCAAATGGTTAAATAGGGGATGAAAGTATGCATGGAATATTGTCATTTTTGCCGATGGGAAAACCAACTGGCCACACGGCTTGTCTCTTTATAAAATAGTAGAATTTTGATTCTAATGAAAACATCAAAACTAGTGATGTACTGGATATCCGCGGATATCCGAGGGAGAAAAAAGATCTGTATCCGTTACTTTTTGGCGGATCTTGAACGGATCTTTTATAAAGATACAACATACAGATCTTTTTTCTCCCTCGTATATCCGCGGATAACCGCGGATCACGGATATCGGACACATCACTAATCAAAACAGACATTAAAATAGTTTAGAAACACACAACTCATACAGACACACAAAATTCTTCCAAACTCTAATAAATATTCCCCAAACATCCTTACATAGACCCAGAAACCCGTAACCATGTAGAAATAGATAAGATATGACGAGTTATGACCAAAAAAATACTGGTTTCTGATTGGCTGACCCTTTTTTTTTCTACTAGGGCCCGCTCGCTACTTGTACTTTGTCTAGGATAGTACAAACTTGTTTAGGGAATGCTCAACCAATCGTGGAAGACTGTTTTATTTACTTGTTTAAACAAATGTTTAACTTATGTTTGTGTTATCTGTGCATCTTTCTTAAGCGACTTTGAAGAAGGAGGTTATGTGTTTGACGATTTTTTTTTGTGTAATTAATTTTTCACAAATTTTATTTATGAGTTCTTTTTGGTTGTAATATCGATATTGTTTTTCTGTTTTGAAATATTATTATTTTAATTTGTCACCTTTTTTATATGTTTCATAAATAAAATAAGGTTGGCTTTTCATGAACTTCAAAAACAATTAGTTTTAAGGAACGAGGACTATGTGCTTCGACACCTAAGTGTCCTTTTATTTTTGAGAGCAGTGGTGGCCCAGTGGTAACGGCCGCGACTTACGAGTTGTAAGTCGTAGGTTCGAACCCAGACAGGCGCTTTACTTTGTGTAAATTATTTCATCACCACTGCTCTCAAAACGGTGAAGGAAAACATCGTGAGGAAACCGACGTGTCCTAGAACCGAAAATTCGAAGACATGTGACATTTACCAACCCGCACTGGGCCCGCGTGATGGATTACGGCCCACTCCCTCTCACAGAGAGGCCTGTGTCCCAGCAGTGGGAACATTTATAAGCTGATGATGATGATGATGATTTATTAGTTTATAATTACTTATTTTGTCATTTAATGTAGTACTGTTAACAAAAATTTTAATCCCAGTAACTGGGTGTGGAGGTCAGATAGGCAGTCGCTCCATGTAAAATACTGGTATTCAGCTGCATCCGGTTAGACTGAAAGCCGACCACAACATAGTTGGCAAAAGGCAGGATAGAAGATGATAGCTATTGGGCCATGAAAGATCTAATGAAGGGCGATCTTCCTCTATCCCTCAAAAGAAGACTCATCGACGTGTGTATTCTTCCCATCCTCACGTATGGTTCTCAAACATGGTCTTTGACAATTCAGTAGAGGTCCACGCTCGGGGTTTGCCAGAGAGCTATGGAACGGAGTATTCTTGGTATTAAACTTGTGGACCGGGTTAAGAATACAACAATCCGTTCCATCACTAAAATATCTGATGTCACTCGGAAAGCTGCCACGCTTAAATGGAATTGGGCTGGACACATCTGCCGCATGTCAAACGATCAATGGGCCAAACTTACGACCCAGTGGGTCCCGCTTAATGGCAGACGTCATCGCGGCAGGCCCAGACGGAGATGGCGGGATGAGCTGGACTCCTTTAAGAAAGATTGGTCCTTGGAAGCTCTGGACAGAGAGAGGTGGAAAGAGGGTAGGGATAGACTTATTACCTATTTATTTATTTATGAAAACGTATGAAATGTCAGTTACAAAGTAGTACATGCACATGCATATTTTGAGTCCACATTGTACTCAGTTGAAGTAGATATTCAAATAAATGACTTTGGAACCCTGCCACAAGCTACCAACTCAACCAACATTTAATTTCTTTTTACGACACGCAACTTGGCACTTGACTTTTACACAACCAGTGCAAATAATTACGAGAAAAAAAACTTCAAAAAGAAAAATGTATCGGAAGTGTGCCAAAAAAATAAAAAATCAAAGGTGTGACTTCCGGAACTGTTTTAAACTTATTCTTTTTGTAGTTCGTGCATACTTTAAATTGTCGCGGTCGGTTCGTGGATGGGTGACCATCGAGACCCCTCCGTGCTTCGGAAAGCATGTTAAGCCGTTTGGTCCCGGCTGTGTTACGGGTAGTCAGAAGTCCAAAAGTCTGACAACCAGTCTTACCAAGGGGTATAGTGATACCCAGTAACTGGGTTGTGAAGGTCAGATAGGCAGTCGCGATGAATGGAATAAAATAATGTGTATGTGTATGTCTGGTGTTCTGTGAGAGAAAGTAAGCAAGGGAGCTGTTCAATGTTAGTTTTTAATAAATTTATATACAACACAAGTGTCAATATCAAGTAGGTACCTTTTTTAAATGTCTCTACGTCAATTAATGTAATTGCTGTTGTACCATTTTATAACATAACATAACATCACGCCTTGTTTCCCCGAAGGGTTGGGCAGAGGTGACCCTGTAGCAGGTACACACGGCTACACATCAACCTATACATTTCCAGTATAAGCTGACCTCGCATTGCACGGAAATCCTATACAATGCGAGATCAGCATAAACTGGAATTATATAGCTTGATGTACACTCACATTTCGCCAGTTATGTTCAAGTCCCATGTAATAGGGGGCGAGCCTATTGCCATCAACCGGGCACAAATCCAGATTCCGAGCTCCTACTGAGAAATTCCAGATAGAAAAACCCAATTACACTTTGCCCGACCCGGGAATCGAACCCAGGACCTCATGCTCAGTAGTAGCGCTTGCGACCACTAGACCAACGAGGCAGACCGTTTTATAAATAAATATAAATGTTCTGCCTAGCCTTTTCTCAACTATATTGGGGTCGGCTTCCAGTCTAACCGGATGCAGCTGAATACCAGTATTTTACATGGAGCGACTGCCTATCTGAGCTCCACAACCCAGTAACTGGATACTACGATACCCCTTGGTAAGACTGGTTGTCAGACTTTCGGGCTTCTGACGACCCGTAACGACTGTCAAAGATCCACGAATGACAGCCGGGACCAACGGCTTAACGTGCTTTCCGAGGCACGGAGGAGTCTCGGTATGTAGAAATGGTCACCCATCCACGGACTAACCCCGGCAAGCGTAGCTTAACCTGACAGATCGACCCGAGCGGCTGTTAGTACTTAGCCACGAGCTCCTCTTTATAATTAAATATAAATAAATAAGTAAAATAAATAATTAAAGGTGCTCCCGCACTTTACAAGTCATACGCGACAGACACGTGTCTCATATTCTCTAAACCTTACACTACACGTGTCGCGGCCTATTTCGGGAACATTCAGCCTCATTTCTATTTAGAGGCATAATAAGTAATAACTGAAACAGGCTAGCATTAGCTGTCAAAATACTTGTTGTTACTTAAGGGGACGATAACCGACTTTTAATGATTTTATACTGAAGATGACGTCTAAACGAGTAGTGTTAGTAATTTGGAAAAAATATATGTTAAATTAGAGCATTTTTCTAATATTTTAATATAGTCATATTTTTGATTATGTTTATATTACATAGTGAAATTAATTTGTAAATTTATGTCTAACGCGGATAAAAAAAACTGAGAATGACGCAAAATCTATTGAGCGTGTTTTACTGAAAACTTCACCATTTGAAAGATAATTAAATGATTGATCTTTTAGTATACTTGTTTTATTAAAATACTTTTTGTTGAACGTGTAATAAATTAATTATGCATCTAATTTGGGACAGCGCTCCTTGATGGGCGAGTCCTATTACTGGCTGGACGTACGACGCGTTGCGTGAGCTCAGTACAGAACACGCAAGCTAACCATTCAAGGTCACTGTCATATATCTGTGTCTTAAAACTCAATCACGCAAAATCGGCTGGACGAATTCAGATGAAAGTTGGCACAGAGATAGTTTATAACCTGTACCCTAATTGCGTAACTTATTTACGTAAACAATTTCGCGAAATTTGTTTCATTTTGACATTTCAACAACATTCATTGCGTTATTTACGTTGTTGAACAGATTTTTTTTTCAACTTATGAAGCAATGGATTAGCAATCTGTTTCAAATTGAAACAGATTGTGATTGTGTTGTATTACGCAATTAGGGTACTAGATTAACACAAAGGATACTTTTAATCCCGGTTGTACATCTCTGTGGGATATTTTCCGACATCCACAAAAAGTGCAAAAGCTAGTCTGAAATAAATTAATATTTATTATTATTATTTTGTCATCATAAAGGTGCACCCACACTCCACAAGTCATACTTAGCGCGACACGTGTCTCATACTGTCAGCCTACACGTGTCGCGGCCTATTTCGGGCACGTTCAGCCTCATTTCTATTTAGAGGCGTAATAAAACAGAAACAGGCCACTATTAGCATGTCAAAGTACTTGTTATCAGCACTGATAAGAGCTTATCATTGGGGGCGCCGGATCGTCTAACGTTTAGTTTGGGTTGTCACGGCGGTTGTTGGAAAGAATAGGCAGAGGAATGAGAATGGTTTTTAGGGTTCCGTACCTCAAAAGGAAAAACGGAACCCTTAGAGGATCACTCGTGTGTGTCTGTCTGTCTGTCCGTCTGTCACAGCCAATTTGTTCCGAATCTAATGGACCGATTAAGTTGAAATTTTGTACACATATGTATTGCTGTGACCCAAACACGGACGTGTAACGTAAATAAATGAATTTTGAATATGGGGGTCACTTTTGGGGGCCAATAAGAAAATTTTAAAAGATGTTTTGCAAACTATACCATGTGACATATCAAATGAAAGGGCTTGGTGTGAGGATTTCAAATATATTTTATTCATAATTTTAAACCGCCTCCTTATCTCCGAGACTACATAGCCTAAAATTTTGAAAAAAATACAGAGAATGGTTCTTTACTCATAGATTACAAGAAAACTTATAAGAAGTCTATGGTTTGAAAATAACATGGCAAATCTCTCAATACTGTGCGTACAAAATTACATTTTGCAGTTGGAAATGTATGGGAGAACATGTTTTTCAACTACAATGTTTGTATTTGGAATAAATTCGTCCCAACTACGGAACCCTAAATTGTGCGTGGTCCGACACGCAATTGGCCGGTTTTTTTGTTGTTAATGATATTCTTTTTTAAACCTGCTATAAACAGGTACGGTCAAAAAAAGCACAAGCAATGTCAAACGTTACAAGAGAAAGCCCACATTTTCCTTGAAATTTAAAACAAATATTTTGTCTCTCCAGCCTACAGCAGTTCACTGCTGGACATAGGTCACTCCAATTGCACATTCATCTCGATTCTCGGCAACTGTAACTCTCATCTTGCTGCTACAAGCCACCCTGTGAAGATCCTCGCTCCATCTAGCCTGAGGCCTTTGTATTTACCAAGATACAAAAGGTACCTATTTTTAACCGACTTCCAAAAGGAGGAGGTTCTCAATTCGACTGTATGCTTTTTTGCTTTTGTATGTTTGTTACGCGATTACTCCGTCAATTATGAATTGATTTTGATGGTTCTTTTTTTGTTTCGTAGATCATACTTCAGAGGTGGTCCCATATAAATTTTATTAACTTTTCTTGGGTAGTTTTTGAGTTAGCTTCAATAATACGTATTTTTTCCTCACTTAGTATGTGGATGATATTATGATAACTTCCTGTCACTGTTATTTACATAGCAGGTAGTGATATTCGAATTTGTGTGGGGTAGGTATCACAACTAAAAAGTGAAAAATAAAAACATTTTACAAAAAAAAAAAACAATCGACTTCAAAAAAACACTACAAAGTGAAAAATAATTTTAATTTCGGAAGTCGGTGACAAAGAACAAAAATTAAAAACCAAAGACACCGACTTCCGAAATTAAAGTTATTTTTCACTTTGTAGTGTTTTTTTTTTGAAGTCGGTTGTTTTTTTTTTTTTTGTAAAAGGTTTTTTTTTTTTGCTATGAATCAAAGAAAGGTTTACTACCTAGAAGGATAGATAAAAATCATTATCTATGCTGTTCCCCAAACACACTTAGCTTGAAGATACGAATCTGCGCCGAAAAGTCTATAATCTATGACCAAAAATCTTGAACTGTCAGTGTGGCGCTGCTAGTGGAGGAAGCTGTCAAAATTCAGTATATTTTGATCTTTAGTTCCAAAAATTACCGTCAAGTGGAGTATTGTGTTACCCAGTAACTGGGTTGTGGAGGTCAGATAGGCAGCCGGTTCATGTAAAGTACTGGTATTCAGCTATATCAGGTTAGACTGGAAGTCGATTACAACATAGTTTGTAAAAGACAGGCAGATTGATTGAGTTCCCAAAATGGCCGCGTGTCATTTTAAACTGGTGATTTTGAATGTTATCGAGTGATCATTTTTCTTGTCAATTGCTTTCTTGTTATCATTTGCATATTCAAGATAAGGTATGTGTAGTGTTGGGGAATTGTGCTAAATATTAGTTTTTGAAATAGTTAGTCGATTTTTGCAAAGATTTGAAAAAAATCTTCAGAATGTTTTTATTTCACATAAACCTACAAGGGCACTTATGAAACGTCAGAAGCTAGGTGCACGGTTCCAATTGGTCGTTTTCTATTGAGAAGAGCCGGCAAGAAACTCCACGGTTACTCTTTTAAAAATAAATGGCTTTTACAATGTTTTCAAATTACAGTGTTAATAGGTATGGGAGGACATCACGACAGTGTAGACCTGTCAACAAGTACCAGTGTACTTAACAAAATAGAAAATGGTCTGCAAATGTACAGTCCTGTTAAACGTACGTTCTAACATTCACAAAATATAACGTCGTTGGTCTAGTTTTCGCAAAGTGAATGCTGAGCGTCAAAAGGCAAAGTGTAAGGCGTGGCGCCCACTATCGGTGGGCATCGGTACGGCTCGGTACAGCTCGGGCGCTTTATGGCAGCTTCGGGCGCCTTACGGCAGCTTCGGGCGCCTTACGGCGGCTTCGGGCGCCTGAGGGCTGCTTCGGGCGTCTTCAGGCGCCTGAGAGTTGCCTCGGCAGTCGTAAGCATACCTAAGGACGCCGAGGCTGGTTTCGGCAAAACTAAGAATAGTTCGGGTGGCAGACACGTCGGACAGCAGTCGTAACGTTACGTGAAAACAGTTGTGCGTGTGTATTTATAATGGTGGATTGGGACTTAGTTCCCATAGTTCATCTTGCTGAAGAAGAAGATAAACTTGGAGCTTTAAGGCAAAAAAGAATATTTTGTGTGAATAAGCATTGGAAGCAAAGATGTACTTTCGATGAATTTCATAACTTGTTTAATGATTTACGATAAATAAATAAAACGAACCTATACGTGTAATAATGAGGCTGTTGCCTTTTATTTTCCTCTGAGTGTTGCCAAGCTAATGGAGGCGCGCGTGGTGAACGTTATGACTCTTCTGCGACTTGTCTGGCCACGAAAATGCCACCCGAGCTGCCCGAAACCAGTCTAGGCATCCTTAGGTATGCTTACGACTGCCGAGGCAGCTCTGAGGCGCCCTCAGTCGTCCCAAGCAGCCCTCAGGCGCCCGAAGCAGCCGTAAAGCGCCCGAGCTGTACCGAGCCGCACCGATGCCCACCGATAGTGGGCGCCGCAGCTAAAGGTGCGTTTCCGAGACCTGCAGGAATCGACCAATCACAATGGTTGAAATTTTCATCACGACACTCGTCGCGTCTGTATCGAAACGCACCCTTAGGGTTATGTGTTACGAGGTTTTCCATTACGACATTGTTACCATCGCGGATGAAACCTGGATGATACTGGTCTAGCTCAAACTGAAAGCATTTATTTCAATTAAACAATTTAAAGGCTATTACCAAATCATTTATTTCCCAGATCATATACGGAGCCCCCTCCGTGCCTCGGAGAGCACGTTAAGCCGTTGGTCCCGGCTGTCATTCGTAGATCTTTGACAGTCGTTACGGGTCGTCAGAAGCCCGAAAGTCTGACAACCAGTCTTACCAAGGGCTATCGTATTACCCAGTTACTGGGTTGTGGAGGTCAGATAGACAGTCGCTCCATGTAAAATACTGGTATTCAGCTGCATCCGGTTAGACTGGAAGCTGACCCCAACATAGTTGGAAAAAGGCAGGCAGATTGATTTGACACACACTTTCAATTTTTAATGGCGAGGCAGTTCTTGTTTTTCGATAGCAAATTTCATACCTACACACAACGACTCAAGACACATTCTCATTATAAATTGAACTCTTATTGTAGAAGCTTTCTTTACAAGGAGAGGTCAATTTGTACCGGATTGTGTGTGGTACGTACATACTGTTTACACGAGTCAATTTTCGCGCGTAAGTTCCATCATCCACGGCGCTACTCAACAGTATCGTGTTATATCTCAAGTCACCAATGAGTAGCCAGAATGTCACAACTGGTCACAACACTAGTGTTTCAATGGCAGTCCGTACACGACGTGACTCTCACTGAGAGTCTTTATAGAATGTGCACATTTCGAAATGCTTAATTATATCGACGGAAAAAATAGGTATTTAAAAAATCTTTTTTTTTTAAGTTTCTTAATGTCTTATTTAGAAATTTTACGATTATTTAAAAAATATATGAAAATAAAACAAATTTTTGCTAAAAAAACATGTTTATTTTCAATTGAGGGTAGTTTTTTTTCCTTAATTTTCTGATGACTTTTTTATGAGGACGCCTAAATACTTCCAATCATTATGGAATTTGTTTCATCGCGATAGATCATTTAGTTTAAAAGTTACACCGTTTTGTTTAAAAATTCCATAAAATATTTAGATCTTTTTAAATATATTTTACAAAATAAACAATTTCATTTCATCACGTCTGTGAAGATTACACAAAAAAAAAATGATATTTCATGTGACTGGTTGATAAACCCAAAAAAAAATCATCGAATTCATTTCTTTTTTATTTAATCATATTTAGATATATATATCCATAACGTCTCCAGAATTTCGCTAGCTTTTGACCTTGTACACAATAGTGCTGTGACATTCTGGCCACTTTTTGGTAACTGTTACTTTTGACTAGCATCGTGGACGACCGGGCCTAAATGTGCCTCCATTCAGAGAATGGCAACTCATTCAGGGAAACGAATTTTATTGACAAACATGGCATAATGGCTGTTGTCACAATCACACAGAACAATTTACTGATTAAGCTAATTGAATAATTATCGAAACAAGTGTACTTTTAATAAACGTTAATAGATTTTCAACAAGTTGACTATACTTTTAATTAAACAGGTTGAAGGTTACTTGTCTACTTCATCTAGGGTCAGGGACACGGTATCGAATAGAAAGTATCGATACTGTACTCATGAGAAGTATCGAAAAAAAAAAAATATCGTACTCATAAAAGTATCGATACTTCAAGGTATCGAGTACTTTTCTTAGGGCCTTACGCGCATAGAGCATAGGTCAATATCAGTCAGTAAATAACGTCAGTTTAACTTCAGTAGGGTAGGACATGAAAAAACAAATGACAACGGTAAACGAGTGAGTGAATGAGTGATTGATTAGTGAAGTAAATGAATGAAGGAAAGGTTAGGAATTAATTGTAAACGGAAGGAACGATTTCGAACAAAGATTGATGCAATGTTATAGAAGGTTCAGAACAAGTGAACTAGATGGCGTTGCCATAACCATAAACATAAGCCGTAAGGTCGCAAGTTTAAAATGGGTAATTTCTAAGATTACTCATTTAAAACTTAATTTCTTATTCGATACGATACCTGCCAAAAAGTACTCATTAAATAAAAGTATCGAATGCAAAGTATCGAGTACAAAAGTATCGGTATCGAATGGAAATGTACTCGATACCACAAAGTATCGATACTTTTTTCGTGTCCTTATCTAGGGTTACCATTTAGAAAATTCCAAAAGTCCTGACAAAAAGCCTGACATTTCAATAAAAGTCCGGACATTTTAGTCACAAAATCCAATTACTGTTTGAACTCGTTAAGCTGATTGTTAAAGAAAATTTATATTTTGTTTTGAGATGAATGAGAAGTTATTAAAGACTTATTTGGTAGTACTTAAATAAGTATTATTACTCGTATTCCATCTAAGTAAAAAAAGCGGCCAAGTGCGAGTCGTACTCGCCCATGAAGGGTTCCGTAGCAGCAAGTAACGATAAGTTTACGATTTATGACGTATTAAAAAAAAACTACTTGCTAGATCTCGTTCAAACCAATTTTCGGTGGAAGTTTACATAGTAATGTACATCATATATTTTTTTTAGTTTTATTATTCTCTTATTTTAGAAGTTACAGGGGGGGGGGGACACACATTTTACCACTTTGGAAGTGTCTCTCGCACAAACTATTCAGTTTAGAAAAAAATGATATTAGAAACCTCAATACCATTTTTGAAGACCTATCCATAGATACCCCACACGTATGGGACTGATGAAAAAAATTTTTTTGAGTTTCAGTTCTAAGTATGGGGAACTCCAAAATTATTTGTTTTTTTTCTATTTTTGTGTGAAAATCTTAATGCGGTTCACAGAATACATCTACTTACCAAGTTTCAACAGCATAGCTCTTATAGTTTCGGAAAAAAGTGGCTGTGACATACGGACGGACAGACAGACAGACAGACATGACGAATCTATAAGGGTTCCGTTTTTTAACGGAACCCTAAAAACCGGGTAAATTAAAGAGCCGGACAAAGTCCGCACAAAATTATAGAAGTCCGGTAGAACAAATCCGGACAACTGGTAACCCTAACTTCATCGGTGTAGCGGTTGCGAGCGCTACTGCTGAGCTCATGATGTCTTGGATTAGATTCTTGGGTCAGAAAGTGTTATTGGGTTTTTCCATCAAGAATTTCTCAGCCTGGTTGATGGCAATAGGCTCGCCCCCTATAATATACTATTTTTTGTGTATTTGTACTTTACAGACGAAATGGATTTCAATATTCAAACATGATAAAACTAAAGAAAACAGATTTTCTTAACTCATACTTCAAGCTACAAAACTACCAGCGGTCACAGAAAACAAAAAAAAAAAATTTTTTTTTTCTTTTTGTACAATATGTAAAAAAAGCCAGTCCAATCCGAAAGGGGCAAAAGTTACTGGAATAAAATTACCAAAAAATATTAAATAATCTTATTATTATTGAAAATAAAAAGTTTTTGCTATTTAAAATTCTTATATTTAGTACCAAAATTAGCCCAAAGCAATTATAAATTTCGTAAATTTTCAACAGGCGTCATAAGTTATGACTTGTAGACACCCACTAAACGACGGCCGCCCGCGCCCCATGTAATGTAATGTAATCCGGTAGAATTCCCTATAACACAAAAAAAACTTGTGGCGTTTTTTTTTTTCTTTTTTTACTGAAAATCGCCACATAAATATATTCTCAGTATGATACTTATCAACACTCTCACGGATCGGACAGTTTTTTTACATGTTGTATATCGATACCATCACATCTGCGGAGTTTTGTTAGGTAATTTAATTTGATCCTGTAGTTCGTTCAGACACGAGATAAGAAGTGATGTGCCTCAGTCATTGTGTAGAGTCTGGCGTTAAGTCTGCATAAGTAAAAAAACGGTGGAATTTGAAAATCTATATACTGCAACACATCTGTCCTACGAAAAAAGGTTTTGATACTTTGTTTGTCTTTTTGTTTTTAATAGTTTATTTTGTTTATATTCTCATTTATTCCTGGTAAAGAATAGTCACTTTAGCACGATGCAGTGTGGATTAGATACAGTTTTGTCATCGTATGGAGGTAGAGCATAGGTACGACATAGTCTATTACAAATAATCTATTATGCAAAAAACAAAATATCAAAATCATTAGATCTACTTACACGTCAACTTTTCGATAATATCTTGTAAACATTGTCATATTTGGCTAAAGACAACATTGTGTTGTTCCTTCACATCTTGGAATTTACATATAATAAATTATATAATAACTCCCGCACTCTACTTTTAATAGGTTTAACCATTTTTCTACTTTATTTTGTGACAACAGCAATCTGACATTTCAAGTAACACGACTGACATAACTGACTGATGTAAAAGTTTGCCATACATAAAACTTTTTGGGGTTGCCCATTGCAGACTTAGCGTGGCTAGACTCTAGTCGAGTCTTCTTTCAATCGATTTGATCGATTTCTTCATCGATTACAGCGTTATCTCGCCTTCCTTTTCATATATTATCTTGTGACGAATATCGATTTTTTGAATCTTTCTTATCGGACAAAGAAGTTTTTTTTAAACAAATGATACGTGTTCTCTATTTCATAACATTGAGTTTTTTTATATGTATTTGTGACCAGTTATATTTCTTTAGCTCCATGTAAAATACTAGTATTCAGGTGCCGGTTAGACTGTCCTTGACAATTCAAAAGTGCCTGTAATTGGTTTATTTTAAATAAATGTTTTGAGTTTGAGTTTGACTGGAAGCCGACCACAACATGGTTGGGAAAAGGCTTATTATGTGTTGTGAGATAAAATTATTCGGTAAACGAACTGCAGTTACCGACATATATAGCTTGCAGAGTTATCTAGCTGAAGTGGCTTTAGCTGTAGAAGAACAGATATGGAGCAGACGAGTCGTGGACAAGCGTAGCGTGGGATGAAGACGACCCCCCAGCTAAGTGAACTGACGACTATATATAAGAAAGTGGCTGAGACAGATGCGGAAGGCGGAGGACAGGGTGTTGTGATGCAACTGGAGTTACCGACATAGCTTGCAGAGTTAGATAGCTGAAGTGGCCATGTCTTTAGAAGAACTGATAGATAGCCTTTGGAGCAGAGGAATCGTGGACAAGCGTAGCGTGGGATACCCCCCAGCTAAGTGGACTGACGATCATAAGAAAGTGGATGGGACAGGCTCGATGCGGAAGGCGGAGGATAGAGTGATGTTTGGGAGAGGCCCATGTGTAGTAGTGGACAAGTTGTGTTGTGTCTCTGCTTAGAACCTTTTTGGAGGGTCATTGTGATCGTTAATAGTGTAGCTGTGTGTGTATGTGATTGAAAAGTTTTTCGTGAACGACTGAATATTTCGTGAAAATCAGAAGGTGAGTTAGCATGTATGTTAGTTGATGTACCTTTTTTTTTCGGTTGGAAATTATCAAATAACTTCTCCCGCTCTGGGTGGAGCGGGAAGGCGTGTCAGACTCTTACTGACTAAAACCCACCCGTTTTCCTTCGGTTGCCATGTTGCCGGGGGCCACGATTTCCCTTTCGGACTTCTTCGCACCTCCGGCAGGCATCGGCCCTAGCGGACCCCGTCAATTCTGCTGACATCTCTTTGAGGCGCGCGTGGAACACAATGCGCCGTCGACCCGGGCTTGGTCCTTATCGGACGGCGAGCTACCCATTGCTCACCGTCCGCAAGCCCGCGCCTACGGTGCCCGGAAGTTGATGTCTCTTGCGAAGTTCTCCGTTTTTTTTTGCAACCAATTTTATTGTTGTGCAAAATTTCTTCCATAGTATAAGCTTGTGCCGTCATAAAAGTAGTTCTTTATGAACCTTACACATTCCCTTCGACGGCCTCATTGATCACCCGTTCAGCAGAGGACCTAAATAAACAGGTGACAATCACTTTCAAAGCGTTTGTATTACTACAATAACTTTTAACAGGATTGACAAATCTTTTCGGTAGCTCATGTCAGTCTTATATATTTTTAAACGACTTCAAAAAAAGAAGGAAGTTCTTAGTTTGTATTTTTTTTAAATGTATCTTCCTCGATTACTCGAAGACGGCTGGACCGATTTGAAAAATTCTTTTTTCGTTTGATTGAAAGGGTATACTTTCTAGTTTGTTCCAATGTCATTTGGTAACGATCTGATGATGGGATCTTGGAGAAATCGAGGGAACTCTTCAAATATTATAGGCACACCTATAGCGATTTGGGTATTTTTTATAGTAACTGGTGCATTTGCTCTCGGAAAGCACCATTTGGTGAAGTGGAACTGATGATGAAGGACACAGATGGCCATCGGAACTACTCAATAATAAGTACGTCACGGGTTGCGATTCGATTACTTTAATATGGTTGGTAAGCAATTGATGCTCGTCACAATTCATACGGTGCAGTGGAGCTGATGGTGTAGTACTTGGAGAACTCCTCAACAATTAAAATCCCTGCATCGGGAAAAGCAGTATTTTCTAAAAGGTGATGAGCAGTTGACATTAGGCTATTGTAACTTAGATAAATTAGCAACCCATTAAAGAGTGAAAAAAAAAATACAATCGACTTCCAAACTACAAAGTGAAAAATAAATTTAATTTCGGAAGTCGGTGGCAAAAAACTAAAATGATCAGTATTTTGGTTTTTTGCCACCGACTTCCGAAATTAAGTCGGTTATATTTTTTTGTAAAAAAGGTTTTTTTTTCTAAGATTTTTGACTTATCATCGTTATAGCTGATAGTATATTTATTATGTTAGTTGTCTAGTAGGCCCCTAGGATGCTGCTGAACGTTGGGTCCTGAATTTGCTCGTCTAGTCGGGCAAAGCGTTATTTGGTCCTCTATTAAGACGCCGATATATGCCAGTGACCTTGAGTGGTTAGCTTGCGTGTTCTGTACTGTGCTCACGCAACGCGTCGTACGTCCAGCCAGTAATAGGACTCGCGACTCGCCCATCAAGGAGCGCTGTCCCAAATTAAACGCATTATTAATTTATTATACATAAAATAAAATAAAAGGTATTTTAATAACACGCGTATACTAAACGATGAATAATTTAATTATCTTTAAAATGGTGAGGTTTCAGAAAAATACGTTTGATAGTTTTTGCGTGATTCTCAGTTTTTTATCCGCGTTAGACATAACTTTACAAATTAATTACACTATGTAATATAAACAAAATCTAAAATATTCATAGATTAAGTTATTAGAAAAATGCTCTAATTTAACATATATTTTTTCCAAATCATTAACACTACTCGTTTAGACGTGATCTTAAGTTTAAAATCATTAAAGTCGCTTAGTGTTGCCTTAAGAATTTTCCAGTTGCAGTCCGGTCTTGCGGTTACCTACTGCTAATAGGCTTGCCCCCTATTAAATGGGACTTAAACAGTACTGGTGAAATGTGGGTGTACAATGGGTACACATTTGTCTACCTCTTCGGAAAAAGACAGGCGTGAAGTTATATGAAATCAATTGGCACTCTAATCTCGACCTTTCTACTATCGGTTATCTGCAAGGACAGACAAAAGTAATATAATATTCGTATCGAATATAATATCTATTTGACTCAAGGATGATGACCTGATAACGTTTGACCAGGTGGTCCACGAATTTGGACAAAATAATACAATACCCACAGGGTCAAATTAAATAAGTTAGCGAAACTGTGCAGACGTGATAGGCCGATATATAAAAATGAAAAAATAAAAAAAAAAAAATTTCTTTCGGCCGCTCATGTTATTTTTAACCGACTTCCAAAAGGAGGAGGTTCTCAATTCGACTGTATGTTGTATGTTTGTTACGCGATTACTCCGTCATTTATGAATTGATTTTGATGGTTTTTTTTTTGTTTGGTAGATCATACTTCAGAGGTGGTCCCATATAAATTTTATTACTGTTTTACTTGCTGTTTTTATTACTGTTTTTACTGTTTTACTTCTTATTTATTCTTTTTTGTATATGGGTATTTTGCCTGAATTAAAACACCATTTATTTTATTTATTTTATTTTATTTTATTAACTTTGCTTGGGTAGTTTTTGAGTTAGCTTCAATAATACGTATTTTTGCCTCACTTAGTATGTGGATGATATTATGATAACTTCCTGTCACTGTTATTTACATAGCAGGTAGTGGTATTCGAATTTGTGTGGGGTAGGTATCAGGACTAAAAAGTGAAAAATAAAAACTTTTTACAAAAAAAAAACAACCGACTTCAAAAAAAACACTACAAAGTGAAAAATAACTTCAATTTCGGAAGTCGGTGACAAAGAACGAAAATTAAAAACCAAAGACACCGACTTCCGAAATTAAAGTTATTTTTCACTTTGTAGTGTTTTTTTTGGAGGTCGGTTGTTTTTTTTTTGTAAAATGTTTTTGCTGAATTTTGCTAGCTAATTTACTTTAGGTGAGTTGTAGGTCGTAGGTTCAAACCCTGACAGGCGCTTTACTTTGTGTAAATAATTTCATCACCACTGCTCTCAAAACGGTAAAGGAAAACATTGTGAGGAAACCGGCATGTCCTAGAACCAAAAATTGTCAGACACGTGACATGTACCGCCCCGCACTGGGCGCGTGTGGAGTACTCGGGCCCACTGCCCCTCGCTGAGAGCAGGCCTGTGTTCCAGCAGTGGGAACATTTATAGGATGATGATGATGATGATTTACTTTAACCCTGTAGTGATGAACATTTTTATAAGGAATCCTGGAAGCCTTCTTCTCTGTACAAGAAGAGTCTTTAGCCTTGAGCCCTGTCAGTAGAACAGGTGAAAATTCTGATAGAGAGCCATCTGACAGACAAATACAGATATTCAAGGTTTTCTAGATAAGCGTTAAAACATGTTTGTTTTATCCGCAACCTGGAAGCACTTAGCCTGCACTTCACCTGATGGTAAGAGATGATCAGGCCGAAGGTAGAAGCGAGCTTCACCCGGAAGCCTCAACCACAGAGGAACTGGCTATCTTACCTCTAACTGCCGAAACACAACAATGCTGTTAACATTGTTGTAATGGCGACAGACTTAGATAAGATGGTGGTACGAGTAGCTAGCCAGGCGGACTTAGAACAAATCGAACCCGGGACCTCTGGGTCTGAGACAGGTGATGTAACCACTAGATCATAGAGGCGGTTAAAAAGCATATTCTATTCTTAGTAAAAAGCCCACTGCAAATACAATTCTTATTTATATTTTAAAAATAAATCTCAGTGTTGACATCCTCAAATATTTTGGCAGGAGTTCAAGAATTTGTATTGGTTTGCTACTTGGTTTTATTTTATTAATGTTGCCAGATACTATATTAAGGACAGTTTTGTGCCTAAATTGACTATAGAACTATACATATATCTTACGCACATAGTATCAAGGGGTAAGCAGACATCTAGGTAACTATAGTTTCCCCCAATTTCACCTTTTATGTTTAGGGTAAGCATAATCAGCCTATAATGTTCCCACAGCTGGGACTGCGGCCTCTTCTCTGTGAGAGGGAGTGGGCCGTACTCCACCACGCGGGCCCAGTGCGGGTTGGTAGATGTCGACTTCAAATTTTTGGTTCTAGGACATGCTGGTTTCCTCACGATGTTTTTCTTCACCGTTTTGAGAGCAGTGGTGGTGAAATTATTTACACAAAGTAAAGCGCCTGTTTTGATCTGAACCCGCGACTTACGACTCGTAAGTTGCAGCCGTTACCATTGGGCCACCACTGCTCTCAGGTAAAAATTGGTATATTATCCTCGAAAGCTATAATTACAAGCACGTAGGTAACATAAATAGTCGACCTCTAAACGTCACGACTGTGACAAGGAGGCAGCATAATGCTGTGCTATGGAAGACCCACAGCATAGCGCTAAATATCAGTGGCTACCCAAAAATAAGTCAAATTCAAGTCATTTATTTCAAACAGGCCCATGTATGACACTTTTGAACGTCAAAATTTACAAAATAATAGAATTGATTCTAGTCGCCCCTTCCAAAAGGTAGTTTTCATATGGAGAAGAATGGGCAAGAAACTCCACCGTTACTCTTTTCAAATGTTTTACAATAGTTAAATAATTATATGTGAAGACGACCACCACAATAGTAAAAAGAATTAAAAATAAAGCAAAGACAGATAATTTAATTATGTGATAGAAACATGGTGCTCACAAATTTACAAACATTGTATAAGTAGACGATTTTCCTATTTTTTTTTAATTTATATGTCAGTGCGTGTGGAAGTAATCACAGAATATAAAATTATATGAATAATAAATACGCAATCAACTTGTTAGTCACCGCGGTCACCCATCCAAAAGTTGACCGCGACAAGTGCAGCTTAACCTCACTCCACAATTTTGTGAAAAAGTCATACAGACATACCGAACAACCGTCTGCTGTATAAAAGCTTTTCCTAACTCCAGCATATTGTGTTTAAAAGTAACACAGACAACTAAAAAAAACGTGTGGCACTCGGGGACTGCCGCGGTAAAGCTATTGCATAGCATTTGTAACCTCCATACTTCCTATTTGTCAACGTTACACTTGGGATGATGACGGATGATGACATAAAACAAAAATTACGTTATGTCATCATCCGTCATTACATGGTAGGCGGAGTGGGGGGTGTTAGGTTTTTTTCGTTACGGAATTTCTTGATTCGGTCGCCGCGCTCAAAGCCCGCGATAAAAGCTATGCAATAGCTTAATACCCGCCTGCTGAACAAAAGGCGTTCCTAATTCCAGCATATGCTGTTCAAAAGTAACATTAGATTAGAAATAATCTATACCCGTCTACCGAACAAAGGTATTTCCTAATACCATCATTAAATTGTGTCAATTTGCGTCTAAAAGTAAAATAGACATAACCAATATCCGTCTGCTTGTCCTAATACCAGCATTGCACCAAATTACGTCACTCTAAATTAAATAGCATGATACTACCTCAATTCAGTATAAAATTTTAACTAAGTCAGAACTCAATTTGATGTACATTATACATTGCTAGCTTCCGCCCGCCCGCGCTGTTACTTCATTTTTGCTTAGTTTTTTCTCTGACTTTTTGCTCGGCTTCCAAGGGTCGTAGCATGATGCTTAATAGCTTATAATCTTCCTCAAGAACTGGGCTATCAAATGCAAAGAATTTTTCAAAGCCGACTTGTAGTTCCCGAGCTTAGCGCGTTCAAACAAACAAACTCTTCATCTTTATTATATTAGTATATATTTCTATGTACATGTTTAAATCGAACTGTTTCAGGGGTGAGTTTCACCCCCATTTCACCCCCGTTTCACCCTGCAACACCCCATTTTACCCCCATGCACCCTCTTTCTGTATTTCTGGTTCTACTGGTGCCCAAATTCCCAAGGCAACTCTCTCTTAGTGTGGGAGGGGGATGGAGGTATGGTTGTGAGTGGGTGTGAGAAAGACGGGTATAGTCTGCAGTCGTATGCGCGGCGGGTTGAGGTGCGGTGTCAGTGTTAGCGAGGATAATTGATGCAGTACTTACACTCATAGATGTTTCGATTTATTGGCCATTTGCTATTTTGTGAAGTACCTGGTACTTGTTGACAAGCCTACAATGTCCTCCTATACCTATTAACACTATAATTTGAAACGATGTAAAAGCTAATTTTGTATAGAAAAATAACCGTGGAGTTTCTTGCCGGCTCTTCCCCATAGAAACGACCAATTGGAACCGTGCACCTAGCTTCTGACGTTTCATAAGTGCCCTTGTAGGTTTATGTGAAATAAAATATTTTGAATTTGAGACATGGTTTTGCTTATTTTGTTCAGCATTGGAGCAGTGGTTATGAAAATATAGTTTATAGCTAAGCAGCTTGATGGATCTATGAGGATATGCTTTGCTCGCCGCGGTCAGTTCTTGGATGGGTGACTTATTTGACTATATTATTAACAATTTTATTCTACTGCCGATTTCTTTTTCCTTTAAACCTTACATGATTGCTGGAAAGATACGGTTATTGAGGTCTGTAAAATTAACTTAGAACAGTGCAGAGTTCCTGCCCTTCTTTTTTACATTGTCGGTTGTGAAAAGATTTTTACGTGTTTTTAATAACTTTTTTCTTCTTTGCAGGTCTATAATAAGAATACACGATCTTCATTGTAAATTAAACGTAAGTGTATTTTTAAGTAAGGCAACAATTCGAATAAATTTTGTTCCTTTTTCCATGCAATCCAATCAAAATGTTGGAACAGCAGATTTTTCTGTCCTTACCAGCTTCCCGTAGCAGTTGGTCAAACATAAGTGATGGTCACAGTTTTTTTTTCTCATTTGTTTGCAACGTTACGAATATAAAAAAAATAATGCAGCGACTTCAAAAACAACAAAATTATTATTCAAAAGTGCCTTTGATTTGGTTTGATTTAATATGTTTTGGCAATGACTACCAAACCGATTTTGTTTTGTAATTTTTTATGAGTACATGAGAAAGAAAAAAAAAATTACATTCTTCCACAATATTTTTTGATTCGGGGACTGAGGTAACGGAAAAATGTGATTCTCTCTAATTATTTAGGGATTAGCTTTTGACCACGGCTTCGCCAGCAAGTCGGAAATTATACCACGGGAACGTTTTACCGGGATAAAAAGCATCCTATGTATAATATCCAGGTTATAAACTAACTGTGCGCCTTTCATCCGAAAACGTTTTTTGCGCGATTTAGTAACAAACATTCAAATGCTCGGCTCGAATGACTTTTGTTTTTTTTAACGAGCTTTTCTAAAAATGGAACCTAACTAGATCGATTTATCGCCCCCGAAACCTCCTGTATACAAAATTTTATGAAAATCGTTCCAGCCGTTTCCGAGATTCAGATTATTTAAATAGGTACAAGAATTGCTCGTTTAAGACGCAGATATATGACAGTGACCTTGAATGGTTAGCTTGCGTGTTCTGTACTGAGCTCACGTAATACGTCGTACGTCCAGCCAGTAATAGGACTCGCCCATCAAGGAGCGCTGTCCCAAATTAAACGCATTATTAATTTATTACACGTAAAATAAAAGATATTTTGATAAAATACGTATACTAAAAAAATAATATTTTAATTATCTTTAAAATGGTGAAGTTTTCAGAAAAATACGCTTTGTAGATTTTGCGTCATTCTCAGTTTTTTATCTGCGTTAGACATAACTTTACAAATTATTTTCACTATGTAATATTAACATAATCAAAAATATGCCTATATTAAAACATTTACAAAATGCTCTAATTTAACATATATTTTTTCCAAATCAATAACACTACTCGTTTAGACGTCATCTTCAGTATAAAATCATTAAAAGTCGGTTATCGTCGCCTTAAAGGTATTAGAAACGGTCGTTTCACTATTTCATTCACCGCGATGCAATGTATGTAGCAACCCATAGAAATATAATAACAGGAGAAGTGGCATGGAGGCGTGTCTTTCTTATATCTATGGAGCAAACCGACTGATTCCTTTGTTTTTCAATTGTTTTTCGGCACTGAAATAAGATAAAGGTGCAAAGTGGCATGATTGAAAAGTTATCAGTAATTTTATTCATATTCATATTCATTTTTTGTCACATATGAAAAAACAGTTCTTACAGTTAATATTATTGTATCACTGTAACATACCCATGGGGTGTACAATTATATGTATATTATTATGTATGTTAATATTATTGCTTATGTTAAAAATAATTAATACAATTACACTCTTCATTATTGGTGATTTTTATCCTTTTTCTTTATTTAAATACCGTTATTTTCTACGGCTTTGATTTCCTTCTTTGATCCACCGACCTAACTTCTCCCGCCGTCACCGCGACCTGGCCCCGCCGGGCCGGGCTCGCTCACGGCGGGGTCAACGTCCCGGCGGCCACTTCCGCGACCTAACACACCTAGCTTTATATATCTACCTGTTTCGCAGACGGCAGCGTATTGAGCTGTGATCTCAGGAACTCATTCTTGATGTTACTAAACATTACATCCAAAAATATTCTGAGTTGAGTTACACATAACCAGCCTTTAATGTTCCTCTCTGTGAGAGGGAGTAGGCCGTAATCCACCACTGTCTTCGAATTTTTGGTTCTAAGACATGGCCGGTTTCCTCACGATGTTTTCCTTCACCGTTTTGAGAGCAGTGGTGATGAAATTATTTACACAAAGTAAAGCGCCTGTATGAGTTCGAACCCAGGGACCGGTATCACTGGGTCATCACTGCTTGAGCTACAAGATTACTGACAAATGCTTGCACTGACTGGACGGGTCCATTCAAATCTGTGTGGTTCTTTCCTCAAAAGACCATTTCAGACACTAATCTACATGGTCTTCATATGGCCTGACCAAGATTACGTCTGGACTTTAAAAGAGACTGCGACCTCTGAGTTTGTTTCGGCCTTTCTTCTCAGAGTAGTCAGATAGGAAACGCCGACCTCATCTAGTTTTAACAATTTAATTTATACAATGTTTTTTTTAACCAATTTAGAGTAGTAAATATAATTTAACAAAATCATCTGGCAGTGCTAATCTAATCCTGGTTTTTATTTACTTTTTGGAAATAATATTTATATAATTTAAAAACTTACAGACTTAAAATAATACTATAAAAAAGGAAATAATCATAGGGTATAAAAAAATACGGAAAACCTCAAACGGCGCAAATACTCCAATATTATTGGGATTTATATGTTTGAGCCGTTTAGGGTTGAAACACTAGGGCCATGGGGTCCGAGTGCCCACCTAGTTTTTCAAGAAATCGCCAAGCGGCTTTTCGACTCTTCACGTGACCAGAGGGCTGGCCTATTTTTTGGCCAAAGAATCAGCATTGCCATACAACGTGGCAATGCTGCCAGCGTTTTGGGCACTTTTCCTGTTGACAAAAATAAGCTACTTACAGGCACTTTTGAATTTTCAAGGAGTCAGTCAGTCAGAAACTTAAAGGTTTTTGCCCATACCAAAGCATACTAGGTTCATATAGAGAAGAAGACGCAAGAAACTCCACGGACACTTTTTAAACAGCAGTAGAAGAGATCTTTGTGTTTACCCAGGGTTGTACCCAGTAACTGTGTAGTGGAGGTCAGATAGGCAGTCGCTCCATGTAAAATACTGGTATTCAGCTGCATCCGGTTAGATTAGAAGCAGACCTCAACGTAGTTGGAAAAAGGCAGGCAGATTGATGTTAAAGTTCCATATATGTACTTAATGGGTTCTAGATTATTGCTATTAGCCGAGGACATAACCAGACTCTGATCTGTTACTAGAAAATTCAAATTTTCTTTGTATTATCTTTTACATCATCAATTTGTCAAGAGCGTGTGAAGTACGACTTTTTGTCTGCTAACAAGCAACTTACCATCGAAGGAACGAGAGCACGCGGCAGGTCGCCCATGCGATGTACCGACCGCTGTATCACAAATGTTCCAGCCGACAAAAAAAGATGGCGTCGCATCGTGATGGGAAATCACGGCTGTCCGAAAACTCACTGCAACGTGATGACCACGATCTCTGTCAAGAGTGTACCAACAAAGAAGAAGAACAGCAAACTGAAATCACACCTCTTTACAAAGACAAGCGTGATTTAGTAGTAAATATTTTAACTTAAATCATATCTTAAAATCCTAGCAGTAAGGTCAGTTTTCGTAGTTCAATTGTTAATACTAACTCGTCCTTATAACCGTACAACTAACTTGTGAGGTTCATGACTCAGAATTCTTCTAATTGTTCATAAAAGGGTTTAGGAACTTTCTTGGTCTTAAACTAAAGTTGAGTGTTATGGTTTTTTTTTTTTTTCATTTTTATGAACAACAAAATCTTCCTAGGCTTTTTCCAACTATATTGAGGTCGACTTCCAGTCTAACCGGATGCAGCTGAATACCAGTATTTTACATGAAGGGACTGCCTATCTGACCTCCACAAACCAGTAACTGGGTAATACGATACCCCTTGGTAAGACTGGTTAGCTTCAGGCATCTAACGATCCGTAACGGCTGTCAAAGATCCACGAATGATAGTCGGGATCAACGGCTTAACATGCTTTCCGAGGCACTGAGGAGTCTCAGCATGTAAAGATGGTCACCCATCTACGGACCAACCGCGGCAAGCGTAGCTTAACCTGATGGAACGACCCGTGTGGCTGTTATTACTTAGCCACGAGATCCTTTTTATGAACAACAAAGATTTCAGTGGCAGACGGGTCTCAGAAATCGTTCCCGGGCTACTCCTTCGGGGATCACAGCCATGTTGAATATATTTTGGGGTAAGAATTACATTCATAAATTATATTAAGGTACAATTCCATAGCTAAAGATATTCATCTAACAACAAAACATACCCTTTAATTTACCATGAGAATCAATCTCCAAGGCCAACCTCCCTTTCTAAAAACTTAAAATTACCATAAATCTTCAAATAACTTATCTATTCACAACACCTCTTATAAACACAACTTCAACCCTAAAAACAACATATTTTATAATTCAATTGCAAGATCTTACGCTCGTAAGTCGGTCATACATCGTGCGACCCCAGTCGCAATCAAGGACGCTTACAATGGGCCCAGGATCAAGCCCTGTGGAACACGCACAAAAACGTACAGCAAAAATCAACTTGCTTGCCTCTTATCAATTATTTTTCAACCAGTTTAAGGTTCAGTAAGTGAAATGGTTATCTTACAGCCCAATCCCAACCTTACAGCATCAAAAATAAGGAGGAATCTCGATGTGAACAGTGTCAAAGGCTTGGGTAAAGTTGAAAATGGTGCGTTGTAAAAATTGCTGTTGCTATGTCGATACGTACTTAAGATTTACTTGCGCATGTCTTGTGATGTCTTTAATTGGTGTTATCTTCTCGCTATTTATGATTTGGGATAAGCTGAAATGTGTATTCTTTTGATGTTATGTGGCTACTGAAAAATGATTTCGTTTGTGGTTATATATTTTAACATACTGTAAATAGTGTCCTAGAAAAAGTGCCCCTAGGTCAAATTAATTTATGCAACTACTTAAAAATTGTAAGTGCATCAGCGAATTTTTGTATGTAATGGTTTCCATGTTTTTTTTTAAACTTAAAACTACAACTAATTTCTATATTAATGTCTGTAATTTTTATGGTGTACATAATAAAGAATATTCTATCTATCTATCTAAATATAGTTTGAGGATAAAAATGTATCAACCAATTGTTTTAGTTGTAAAAAAGAACAGTAATTCCAATCTGTCTGGTTGGTTCCCTATAAAATGGGACTTAAAACAAAACCGAAAAAATGTAGATGTGCTATTAAGTATACTTCTGACTTACGTAGGTAGAGGTCAGATAAGCAATCGCTCCATGTAAGATGCTGATATTCCGCTGCACCTGGTTAGACTTGATGCCGACCCCAACACAGTAGGGAAAAGGCTAGGCAGATAATAATGACGAGAGGAGGAAAAGACAGGAATTGTTTAACACTTCCGAAACTACTACATTTAACGATTACTCGCGTATACGCACATGCTTATCCATGTAGTTTCTCAAACAATAGCATTGATAAATTTGGCATCCCGCCAGGATTTTCCGGATGTAGGCAGAGAGAGCACAGCTTCATTTACATTACAGCTTGAATGAACTGAGTTCTGTTGCCCAGCAGCCCTATCATGAGTATTACTGACGCTGCGTATCAATAACGAATGTGAATTTTGAATCGAAAATACACCAGTCCTATTATTTTTTAGTTTAATTATATACGCCCTGGATCCCTCAAATTGTAATAATAGAATGATTTAACTTCTATCAGTCGTCGTCCATAATCTCATCTTTCATCATCTGATCTTTGCCATATCATGTTTCAAACAATTAATTAGGTAATTAATCAATCGTTTCCTTGGTTTTTCACTATCCCTAATCGCATCCATTACACATTAAAGCTTGTCCGGCAAAGTATTATCAAAGTGAAAAAAAAATCATCCATTTCGCCAATTAGCGTTGCTATGTTCCAGTTTAAAGTATAAGGGTGCCGATGTAACTACAAATAAACACTTGAGACCTTTCAACTTTGTCAAGGAAGCCAGGTTTCTCCAAAACAGATAAATAAACGAAACCCTCCTATCCGTTTTTATCATTTATCAATTACAAACAGTGTTGTTTTTTAATTAATATAATAACAAACCAATATATGTATATAACTTGGGCCATTTTTTTCCCACAAACGATCATACGTCAACAAAGTAACAGACAACTATTCGTAATACCAAAAACGACTGGTAGTTAAATTAACACAATAACATACAAACATAACTATCTGTAAGTTATAAGAACGGCTATCCGGCTATGCAACGCCCGGTGGGGTACCGGGCGTTGCATAGCCACCCTGGTTCGGTTTATTCTTGGGTTAGATCAATAAAGTGTTTCGTCTGGGTCTAAACAGAGCTATGTATTGGTAGATGCGGCAGAGCATGGAGACGCCTCGACGGCCGATACTGCAGGCATCATTGTCAACACCTCCATACGAACCAAGCGTGTCACTGTTTATTCGCGTTGCGATTGGCGGCTAAGAAGGCGGTCCTTAACAGAAGTTGTACGCTCAAAATCAAAATATTTTACTTCACATAAACCTACACGAGCACTTATGAAACGTCAGAAGCTAGGTGCACGGTTCCAATTGGTCGCTTCCTTTGGAGAAGAGCCGGCAAGAAACTCCACAGTGACTCTTTTAAAAATAATTGGCTTTTACAATATTTCCAAATAACAGTGTTAATAGGAATGGGAGGACAGTGTAGGCCTTTCAACATGTATGTAGTACGTAACAAAATAAAAAATGGTCAACAAGTCTACTGAAGTCTACAGTCTACTAGGTGTACAACGTTCTCACATTCACAAAACAGAAAATAATCTACACAAAAGTTAATAAAATAACAAAACTTATATAAATCAAACTCAACCATTCAACGCGGTTTCGGCGCGGGCGCCACGAATTTTTTTAGTACTGCCGTCTCTAGACGCGCCGACGCGCGCGGCGATTCTGTGCTCTGTGGTAGATGTGGTATCGGTTAATATGACACATCGAGCGTTAGAAAGAGACTGTCACAAGCATGAGTGACGTCTCTGTCACTCATACCTGTGTGACAATTGAGGTTAATTTTATAACCTCAATTTTCGTCAATAATTTTTCAATTACAATTTAAAAATGTTATCCAAACAATTACTGTAATAACAGTTGTGAGATATATAATTGAAACCTTCAAAATACAGATGAATGTGTTACTAATTTCCTTTAGTAAGTGATTTTGAAAGCACAACAACGGTCTTCAACCTGCCTGCAACGTGTCGTGAGATACTTCGGCCACATTGTCCGCAGAGGTACAGGGAACAGGGAACGTCTAATGGAGACAGGAATAATAAAGGACAAAATACTTAGAGGCAAGGTGGTCGGATGAAATATCCGAGCAATTGGTAATACCTATCAGCGCCGCACTCCACCAGGCCACTGATCGTAAAAGATAGAAAAAGACCGGTGACAATTTGTTACAGTGTCACGATTCTCAGCAGTAAGAGAGCGATTGAAAAGAAAGAGTGATTGCGTAAGAATTTAATCGGAACAGGGTTTGTTTACACTTCCATTCGATACATTCGGAACAGAGCATACGTCCCTGGACGAGCTCCTTCACAGAACTCTACCTACTACTTACTGCAATCAAAGACATCTTCATTGTCCTGTCTTTGTCCCATGGTACGTGGGGTTGGCGCACCCCGTTTTCTTCTTCCACTCTCCCCTGTCAACCGTTACGTTATCATTCACTCTCTTCTCTTTCATATCATTCCTCACACAATCCATCCATCTTTCCTTCGGCCACCCTCTCCCTCTCCACCCATCAACATTTATATTCATCACTCTGTTAGTCACATGCGTTTCCTCCCTCCTTATCAAACAAAGACAATTTTGATAATTTATTTACGAACAGCCATCGGTAACTAATAAAACGTTTCGTATGTGATACAGGGGGAGTTTAAAAGTGTCTAATAAGTTGAAATTGCCGCAATTATATACTTCGATCGATCCCTAATTGCGTGGGAGGGTTGCAGTTTTTTATGTATATTTGATTACTTTGAAGACAAAGTAAAGATTGAACAGTGTTCCTTATAAACTTGGAATGACTCTTACAATTATTGATTTATTCTATTACTCCAGGATAGGGTTTTGCTAAGGTTTGACGAATGATAATGTCGTGATGGCCCAGTGGTTAAGGTCTCGCCTCTCATGAAGGACAACCTCCTTCAAACCCGGACAAGTACCAATCTGACACCTGGACATCAGTTTCCTGTATGTTGTGCGTGATATCGGTGACGAGAAACATCGTGAAGAAAACCTGGAGTTTTTAGGGAGTCAATATAAGTCTGAAATTGCCAACCCATCTTGAGCTGGTGATCAATGCTCGTGCCTTCTCTGTATGAGAAGGCGGACAAAGTCGCGGGCAGAAGCTAGTCTATAAGAAAGTACCACATAAGTAAATAATTATCTAATAAATTAAACTACAACAGTTCACGAGGTTATCTGTGACAGATAAACTTACAATGAAGGGTAACATCGCACTATTGTAAGAAATATACCGACTAGATATAACATAACATCACGCTTTACTCCTCGAAGGGTTAGGCAGAGGTACAGCCACATTTCGCCAGTTTTAAGTTACCTTATCTGCCTAGCCTGATCCCAACTATGTTGGGTCGGCTTCTTGTCTAACCGTATGCAGCTGAATACCAATATTTTACATGGAGCGACTGCCTAGCTGACCTCCACAACCCAGTTACTGGGTAATACGATACCAAGCTGTAAAACTGGTGGTCAGACTTTCGGGCTTCTGACAACCGATAACGATTGTCAAAGATTCGAGAATGACAGCTGGGACCAACGGCTTAAAACATACTTTCTGAGGCACGAGGAAGTCTCGGTATGTTAAGATGGTCACCTATCCACGGGCCAACCCTTTTTTTTGGGTTGGAAATTCTCAAATAACTTCTCCCGCTCTGGACGGAGCGGGAGGGCGTGTCAGACTCTTACTGACCAAAACCCACCCGTGTTCCTTCAGTTGCCTGTGTGTTGCCAGGAGCCACGGTATCCCTTTCGAACTTTCCCGCGACCCCGGCAGGTATCGGCCCTAGCGGACCCCGTCAGTTCTGCTGACATCTCTTTGAAGCGCGCGTGGAACACGTTGCGCCGTCGACCCGGGCCTGGTCCTTATCGGGCAGCGAGCTACCCATTGCTCACCGTCCGCAAGCCCGCGCCTACGGTGGCCGGGAATCGGCTTGCGATTATCCACGGGCCAACTCTGGCAACCTGATCGAACGACCCGTGTGGCTGTTATTACTTAGCCACAAGCTCCTCCTACATTATCATCGACAAAAATGACGACTTCCATACAAACTTCCATTTCCTTATAACCTCTTTAGGAGATGGATTTTCAAAATCCTTTCTTAGTGCTCAGTTCCGTATACATTTAAGGAACTCTTGTGCAAAATTTCATGCTTCTTGATCCAGCGATTTAAGCTGTGTGTTCTCTGTCAGTCAATGAATCTAAGATCATATTACTAGCTGACCCCGGCAAACGTTGTTTTGCCAATTATTTGTTTGGGGTGGACAACACTTATCACTTAGGGGTATGAAAAATAGATAGTAGCCGATTCTCAGACCTACTGAATATGCATATAAAATTTGAAAAAATCAGTAAAGCCGTTTCGGAGGAGTAAGGTAACTAACATTGTGACACGAGAATTTTATATATAAGATACAGATTGGTTCCCATGTAATTGACATCAACAAACAAACAAACATCGTGAGGAAACCGGCATGTCCTAGAACCAAAACAAATCGAAGACATGTGACATCTACCAGCCCGCACTGGGCCCGCGTGGTGGATTACGGCCCACTCCCTCTCACCAACAGGAGGCCGCAGTCCCAGCAGTGGGAACATTATAGGCTGATTATGCATGTAATTTACAATAATTAACTGGGCACAAATCCAGACTTCCAGCTGCTACTGAAAAACTACAAAAACATTTTTACCCAACCTGAAAATCAAACCTAGAACGAACACTCAACAGTCATGGCCAGGCCCAAAGTGACATAGTAGTCAGCAAAAAAAAAAACAATACAAAAAAATGCCATAGACAAACAAATATTTTTTAATATAAGTAAACGAATCTTCCCGGGAGACCAAGTAATATTAGTTAAAACATCTATATACTACTGTCCAATTAGTATAGACATCTAACTTCTGTAATAAATACATTAACTTAGAGACCAACTTATGTCAGACGACCAACATCCCTGGATTTTACGTCCATTTTAATAAGAGCTCTCGATGTCGTAAGTTGAAATGAATCTGGGAGCTCATTGTGTAATGGTTAGTTATTGCTTATATAAAACCAGTATTTCTGTCTGCTAGGTCATGTTGCAACGTTAGAATAAATAACTTTGAGTTAGCTCGAACCTTATTACATAGGACTTAAACATAACTGGCGAAATTTTAGTGTAGATACTGAACACCTTCTGGATACCTCTTCGAGAATTCTGTTGTGATTTTATTTAACATTGGATTATATTCTATTAAAAAACCCTACAACATAACCCTATTTTTTGGCCAAAGAATCAGCATCGCCATACAACATGGCAATGCTGCCAGCCTTTTGGGCACTTTTCCTGTTGACAGCAAAGCGGTCGAATTTTTTGATGCCCTGTAATTCCTTCCCCTCCTTTTTTTATTTACATTTATAATAATTATTATTTGAAGTCTGTTTTATGTAAATATTATCTTGTTTTAAAACAAAATAAACTTTCAGGAAACACAGATTTTTTCTGAAAGCTTATACAGGATGGCAGGGACTTCGACGCGAAAACTGTTACCATGAATTCAGTACATGATTCTGAACACCACTGCGTTGAAATTTTTCGTCGGTTATTTAAATAAAATTAGCTGACCCATACATTTTGACCGCGTAGGTATTGCACTTTTCTATGAAACAGCAGATTTAAAAAAAATAACTGGCTAAAAATTTCAACGCACGGGCGTTCCGGGTTCAGAATCATGTACTGAATCCATGGTAACAGTTTTCGCGTCGAAGTCCCTGCCACCCTGTATTGTAGGGTTATGTCAAGTCTGCTATTGTAGGTAAGCGTATTTATTTAGATAAAGTACAAAGAGAACTACAAGGTTCTTTTAAATAGGCTAGCTGAACTCCGCAGACACGATCAGTATTATCTAAACACAATAAAATAACATGACTCTTTTAAATCATCAAAACAAATAAATGCTATTTTGACAGCTGCATACACAATCAGCCTATAATGTTCCCACTGCTGGGACTGCGGCCTCCTCTCTGTGAGAGGGAGTGGGCCGTAATCCACCACGCGGGCCCAGTGCGGGTTGGTATCTTTGACATAGGATTAACAAAATCCTACTACACATTTCAGATCCCATGATGGTTATTGTAGAAGTTATTAAGTATATACATTGACACCATTTTCATCAGCTATCTACCAACCCGCACTGGGCCCGCGTGGTGGATTATGACCCACTCCTTCTCACAGGCCTGTGTCCCAGCAGTGGGAACATTATAGGCTGATTATGCATCAGCCATCAGGTATGTATTAATAAAAGAGTAACCGTGGAGTTTCTTGCTGGGTCTTCTCCATAGGAAGCGACCAATTGGAACCGTGCACCTAGCTTCTGACGTTTCATAAGTGCTCTTGTAGGTTTATGTGAAATAAAATATAAGATAGGTATTTTTTTAATTTGAAAAGCAGTCCACTGATGGACATAGGTCTTTTCAATTGAGCTGAATTTTCAGACATTTTAAACTACTGCAACTTGCAAAATCTAACTTGGGACCGACTTCTACCACAGCGGTAGGAGCAGTGGTAGGTCGAGTTGTAGGTCGTGGGTTCGAACCCAGACAGGCGTTTTACTTTCTGTAAATAATTTCATCACCACTGCTCTCAAAACGGTGAAGGAAAACATCGTGAGGAAACCGGCATGTCCTAGAACCAAAAATTCGAAGACATGTGACATCTACCAACCCGCACTGTGCCCGCGTGGTGGATTATAGCCCACTCCCTTTCGAAGGGAAAGAGGTCTGAGTCCCAGGAATGGGAATATTATAGGCTGATTATACTAAGGTTCCCATGATCACCACTCTTGGCAGATAATGGTGATTTCAAATAATCACCAAATATCATCATTATTCTCATGTCCATCCATCGTTTCACTTTAATTTGTTGTCACCAATTATCTTATTTTTTTTTTTTTATAATGTGATCACTTTCATAATTTGATATTCTACATGTTGTGCGTTAGCACGATCGTGTTTCCATGGAAAATAACCAATTTTCTTTCTCTCTTTCAATATGTCAACATTTTTGCACCTGAACTCCTCAGCCATCGTCAGAAATCAGAGTTGTATACAAAATTATAGATCGCAGTGAAGCCACAGAGTAACATTTTCAGTACGACAACCATGACCTACGTACACCCATACTGTGTTGTCCAGGCTGTGGCGTCTCGCACACATTCATAATTCGAACTGCGAACTATTGAACAGATCATAACTATGTATTTGACATTTTAGATCGTGTTTTTTTAATTTATTTAATATTTTTGTAACGACTGTTAATTTGAGGGGTAGGCAGAGTTAGAGCTTAAGTTAGGTAACTGGGTTTGATAGTCAAGAACAGTGTGAGCAGTTTTACTTTGAAACAAAAACCTGCTGTCAAATTGTAATTACCGTATAACCCTAAAAGTTGGGTAATATGTTTTTAATAATTTTTTTTAATATACCCGTAATTAGTCTTCTTTTTGCAAAAAAACATTAATAATTTTGCACATTAATAACTACTATAAGTGGTAACCCTAAAAACTTAGCTTAATTTGCTTGCAATCGCATTGGTTTCACGTCCATAGTAGAACGTGTAGCGTCAAAACTCATAACCTGTAAAAAAAAACTCACAGCATTGATTTCAAATAAACCATTATAGATAGTGCAATCCACGAAGACGCGCCCTACTCCGCTTCGCGCCGTACTAGAGTTCAGCTTACAGTAGAATCGCGGAGTGGGGCGCGTCTTCGTGGATTGCACGGACTGTACAGGCACTTTTGAACTGTCAAGGAGTCGATCAGTACCTACAACGGTGTAAATCTCCCTTATCAGAATACCAGCGCTGCGACACTTATTTTTAAATGTCATAGGATCATACTGAGATATGACTTTCTGTTTTTATTTTCATTTTACTTTGTTTTTTATGTTTCTATGAGTGAGCTTAGTTTACTTATTTTGTGATCTCCTCTGCGAGTTCCAATAAGTACTTTTTCTTTCTTTGACGACACTTGCCAGCCTTACCAGCTAGTGCATTGCTTCCCTCTGAGTAACCTTTTGACCTTCAATACACTGAGTATATACAAGGGCAAAAATATGTGCACAATTAGGGAAATTCACTAACATGGGCTTACTGAAAACATCTCTCACCCATGCTTGGTCATTAAGACAATATTTTTCCTTGGTAATTATAGAAGAAGCCAGATAGACAGTCGCTCCATGCACCTGCATCCGGTTAGACTGAAAGCTGACCCCAACATAGTTGGGAAAAGGCTACGCAGATGATGATGAATAATAGAAGTGAATTAATGTGTTTTTCCAAATATTAATGGACATAACATAACATAACGCCTATTTCCCCCGAAAGTTTAGGCAGAGGTGTACTTACTATATAGTACTTACCTACACCCACATTTCGCCAGTTATGTTTAAGGCCCATGTAATAGGGGGCGAGCCTATTGCCATCAGTCGGGCACAAATCCAGAATCCGGGCTGCTGCTGAGTAACTCCTGATGAAAAACCCCAATAATACTTTGCCTTGCTCAGAAACAGCGGTTGCGATCACTAGATCATCGAGGCAATAGTATAAACGGTATTTCCATGAATGTTAAAATTCAATGAAAAATTTATCTGCCTAGCCTTTTCTCAACTATGTTGGGGTCGGCTTCCAGTCTAACCGGATACAGCTGAATACCATATTTTACATGGAACGACTGCCTATCTGACCTCCACAACCTAGTAACTGGGTAATGGGTAATACGATACCCCTTGGTAAGACTGGTTGTCAGACTTTCGGGCTTCTGACGACCCGTAACGACTGTCAAAGATCCACGAATGACAGCCGGGGCCAACGGCTTAACGTGCTTTCCGAGGCACGGAGGAGTCTTGGTAGTTAAGATGGTCACCCATCCACAGACCAACCCTGGCAAGCGTAGCTTAACCTGATGAATCGAATCGTGCGGCTGTTATTACTTAGCCACGAGCTCCTCTAAAAAGTAAAAGTCAATGAAATTCATCTTTTATTGGGATTAATGTAATACTTTTCCTCAATCGTGTTCAGTCTGTTACAGATAAGCTGTGTAATTACATTGTATGGAAAGTACTATTTTCTATTACTCAGTACATAACTATTGAATGCTGGGAAATCCTGGAACCATTAGTAAATGTTTTTAATGATATTGTAATGGAATACTTTACATTGTGGTTAGTTTAGGTAAGTTAGTCTTTTTATGATGACTAGGAATGTTCTAGGCAAACTTGTTTCATTTTTGAACGCATATAACATCGTTTGAACGTTCATTGCATATAATAAAATAGTAACGAATAATTTTTGTCTGTTTTTCTGGATGTACTCATATGTTCCAGATTGGCGCAGAAACGGCTGAACGGATTTGTATGAAATTTAGACACACCACGTTTATAACCTGGATTAGCACATAGGCTAATCCCGGTAGTACGGTTCCGTGGGATATTTTCCGACATATTACTAGCTTTTGCTCGCGGGCAAAAGCTAGTAATAAATAAAACATCAACCTATTGATAATTTGTCCAAGAGCTATGTATTTGCAAAGTCCGTTGTCCCGATGCTATACATTATGGTCAGCATTTGGCGTTAGTTAAACATGCGCTTCTAGGCCTCTTTTTTCTTTTATTTTGTATGTAGGTAGGATAGTCACTGGCTCAGGCATTGGCAAAACATGTAATTCTACGTCTCTTTTAAGGGAGTTTAGAGTGACATGTTTACTTGTATGGTATGGAGCCTTAGTCATACTAAGTCCGTTTTCAGAAAAGTAATAACGTCATTCTTGTAGTTCCAAAGTTCGATTTCTACTTTATTTTCCTTGAGCTTTTCAAGAAAGGATTTACATTTTATTTGTTCATATAAAGTTTGTAATTTAAGCGACTTTCGAGAGAGCCTGACACATAAAAGGTTTTACAGTCATATTCATTCTGAGTTGGTTACGTTGCATACACCATTTCTTTATCAAGATATCTTGTATGTTTCATAGCCTTTATATTTACTATGATAGTGACCATAGTTACTTACATAATGACATAGGATCGTGGCAAAATGTTAACAGTCACACGGGTCGATTGAAGGGCTACGCTAGGCTTGCTGCGGTCGGTTCGTGGGTGGGTGACCACATATGGAGAGCACTTCGTGCGTGGAAGCATGTTGAGCCGTTGGTCTCGGCTGCCATTCGTAGATCTTTGACAGTTGTTACGGGTCAGAAGCCCAAAAGACAGCAAGTCTCACGAAGGAGTATCGTGTTTTCCAGTAACTGCGTTGTGGAGGTCAGATAGGAAGTCACTCTATGTAAAATACTGGTATTCAGCTGCATCCGCTTAGTTGAGATGCTGATCTGAGTTGATGGGAGGCTAGACAGATTGAGTGACATTGTTACACGAATTCTGTGACCATCTCAATTGGTTAGCTATTATAGTTCCAATACAGTCCTGTGATAGACAAACAGACAAATAGCGCGTGCTTGGTCATAGGATTTTATTCGCACCCTTTGGGTACGGAACCCCAAATAAGTAGGTAGAAGTAAAGCTTTTTTATTCAAAGGCTTGTCCTTTCCGGTTTGTTCTACCATCATATGTCTATCATTGTCAAGTCTCTCTATCTTGCCGGCTCTTCTCCATAGGAAACGATTTTTTTATTACATAACATAACGCCTTGTTTCCCCGAAGGGATGGGCAGAGGTGTACCTGTAGCAGGTACACCCCGATTTGCCAGTTATGTTTAAATCCCATGTAATAGGGGGCGAGCCTATTGCCATCAACCGGGCACAAATCCAGACTCCGGGCTGCTACTCAGAAATTCCAGATAGAAAAACCCAATAACACTTTGTCCGACCCGGGAATCGAACCCAGGATCTCATGCTCAGCGGTAGCACTTGCAACCACTAGACCAACGCGGAAGTCAATTGGACTAGATTGGGATTTTTATATTGGGATATTAACTGCCGACTTGCTTGAAATGGATATAACAGTAGGAAAAGGCCAAAGAAACGATGGATAGATTGTAATTTGTATCAAAATCAAAATATTTTATTTCACATAAACCTACAAGGGCACTTATGAAACGTCAGAAGCTAGGTGCACGGTTCCAATTGGTCGCTTCCTATGGAGAAGAGCCGGCAAGAAACTCCACGGTTACTCTTTTCAAAATAAATTGTTTCTACAATGTTTTCAAATTACAGTGTTAATAGGTATGGGAGGACAGTGTAGGCCTATCAACAAGTACCAAGTACTTAGTAAAATAGAAAATGGTCCACAAGTCTACAGCCTACAACGTTCTCACATTCACAAAATGTAAAAGAAAAGAATCTATATAAAAGATAAACAAAATAATAAAAATAACATACATACATACATAAACTCACGCCTTCTTCCCATGGGGGTAGGCAGAAACTACAGAACGCCACCTGCTACGATCCTTACATAGTCCTTTTGCCTCGTTTACGTTCATACATCTGGTCATACACGCACGCCGGTTGCGAGTACTACGCACCTGGCCTTTCTGAAGAACATCACCAATAAGGTCAGTATATGTCCTCCTAGGGCGTCCCCGCCCGGCCTTTCCCTTTACATCAGCCTTGTAATAAAAATAAGGACCTATTTAAACCAAATGACATGATTGCAACTACAGCTGTAACAAATCTAATTTGATTTAAAAAATATAGAAAATTGTAGGTATATAATGTCAAATACTGAAAAGATTATGTCAATGAAGTAGGTAAAAAAAAGCAAAATAAAATAATCATCGTAATTTGGGAGCAGTTAATAGACATTTACATTGTTAATATGAAAGATGATAAGGGTAGAAAGAGGGTGACTACTGAGATGATAACTGATAGAGATATATAGAAGTAGAAGACGTGCAGTGCTAGCCAACAATAAGTTAGGATAAGGGCAGGAGGAAAATTAACACAATTATTGACATGACACGGTTGTCCCACGCATCCTTCTACAACCTAATGTTTGGCAGACATTGTTACTAATCCTAATAAAACCACAGACTTCATTGTAAACTTATGACTGCTGTCCATTCATAGTTAGAGATGGCACTTTAAAAGTACCTAATGACATTGACATTGCAAATTGTACGATTGTACTGTTTAATTTCAGTAGTTATATAGTCTGTTAGACTGTGTCTGTTGGAAACGATAAAATGGTTACTTAGCTATCATTGTAAGAGCGAATCAATTTTTACGCCTCCCACTTAAGACCCAAGCCAAATATTTTTTTGATATTCGGATAGCTCATGGCCTAAAGAAGTGCCTTAAAGAATACGAATAAAAATCTCGACTAATTAAAAAGTATATTCGACAACCAACTAAACATTGTCTTGAATGGATGTAGCACCAATAAAATTATGAATTATAGTCTCCAGTAAATTGGAAAAGTCAAATCAAAGCATTTCATTTACGTTCCTATACTGTGTTACACTGTTACCTGCTATCATCTAGTCGCTTCACGTCTAATACTGGTATTCAGCTGCATCCGGTTAGACTGGAAACCGACCCTAACATTGTTGGGAAAAGGCTAGGCAGATGATGGAGATAAGATGACATGGTACATTGTAAAAGTCAAATCAAAGTATTGCAATTACGTTTCAAGGTATAATTTGTTACTTACCTGCTAAGTGTAAAGTTCATATATTTGTGAACACTTATTTTTCGCTAGTTATGTCAAAGTATCATTTAATATGGGGTTAGCCTTTTGCCACAAACAGGTCACAAATTCAATTCCGCGGACTGCTCTGGATGATTTCCAAATGGGAAGCCCCAAAGACACTTTGCTGGGTATCGAACAAGACTTAATGTAACACTTTAAGAAAATATAAATAAGGGAATGACCTAACCATGGAGGCTCTCTTGGTGTGGCTGGATAAAGAGCTTGATATAGAAAGCAGTACTCCTGGATACACATATAGTGAGGGGGTTCCGGTAGCTTGGACCCTGTCACCGATGCTAGTAGGCTTCATCATCTGCCTAGCCTTTTCCCAACCAAATACCAGTATTTTACATGGTGCGACTGCCTATCTGACCTCCACAACCCAGTTACTGGGTAACACGATAATCCTTCGTAAGACTGGTGGACTTTCAATCTACTACCCGTAACGACTGTCAAAGACCCACGAATAACAGCTAGGACCAACGGCATAACGTGCCTTTTGAAGTGGGCTACTATTTCTAAACGATTTTTAATCGACTTAATAAAAAGGAGGAGGTTCTCAGTTCGTCGGAATATTTAATGTATGTCCCCGATTACTAAAATACGGCTGGACCGATTTGAAAAATTATTATTTTGTTTGAAAGGGTATATTTTCAAATTAGTCCCATTGTCATTTGGTAATGATCTGATGATGGGGTCTTGGAGAAATCAAGGAAACTCTTCAAATATTATAGGCACACCTATAGCGATTTGGGTATTTTTTATAGTAACTGGTGCATTTGCTCTCGGAAAGCACCATTTGGTGAAGTGGAACTAATGATGAAGGACACAGATGGCCACCGGAACTACTCAATAATATGTATTTCACGGGTTGCAAATCGATTACTTTAATATCGTTGGTAAGCAATTGATGTTCGTCACAATTCATATGGTGCAGTGGAGCTGATGGTGTAGTACCTGGAGAACTCCTCAACAATTAAAGTCCTTGGATCGGGAAAAGCAAATTTTGTAAAAGGTGATGAGCAGTTGACATTAGGCTATTGTAACTTAGATAAATTACAAATCAACCCACTAAAAAGTGAAAAAAAAAAACTTTGTTACAAAAAATGCAACGTACTTCCAAACTACAAAGTGAAAAATAACTTTAATTTCGGTGGTCTTTGGATCAGTATTTTAGTTTTTTGTCACCGACTTCCGAAATTACATTTCTATATGTTTTTTTAAAGAATATATTGAATGTGTATTTACAAATGAACGAACGTTTGAATAATATTAATTTGTTCTTCAATTGCAACATGTCTAACTGTCTAGAGGGTTACAGTAAGTAAGCAATTAACAGTATAGTCTGTAATACATCTATTTATAGAAACTGGTGTGTTTTCCTGGAATGATACGGTTCCTCGTCATCAACTGACGTAATATGTGACACAGGCTAATCAATTTTTGTACCACTTCATTATAAGTAGTTGTACTGGTGTTTTGACAGCTCCATCGGCAGCTGTGTCCTCTTTGATGCTGAATAATACATAGCTATAAAGCTATCACCAATTCTGTGATTATGATCGATAATTGAATATATTCGGATGCAGATGAAATGAAACGAAATTAATAAGTACCTACCTTTTGCCTCAAAGGTATTACTTTAGGTAGGGTTTTAAAATATGCTCAGCTAGGTTGCTGATGATACTGAAAATGAAGAAAGAACTAAGCATACCTAGGCGTTCGGCAGATCTTACGATATGTAATGTGCTCCAGTGTTAAAGTAGTCTACAACTTATTGTATGTGTACAAGACGGATTGATTTATTGTGTGAAAAACTAATCAGGGTTTATAAGCATAATTTAGTTGTTTCCAAACTTTCAAATAACTTCCTGTCTAACTTAATGCAAAAATCGAGTTAAGATTGTAATTCACATTCCAATAAGAATTAATAACGGTATTACAAGTAATTTTTCCAAGATTTCTGCCAAACCTAAAAACCTATAAAATTACTTAAATCTTTAACCAAGACTGGCCTCAAACCCTGCTGTGCCTTCAAAACAGTAAAGTCGTGATCATAAAAAGTCGTTCAGTAATTTCTTACTGTTGCTATGGTAAATGCAAGTTGCAGTGTTCTGGCTTTCACGAGTGCAGAGTCGCGCGGACGCTTCGTGTGTGTGGGGCTATTGCGTCTGTGTGAGTGCGCCCTGCCAATGCAGGCCCTCAGTACATCCCAATGCACCGGAGTGCAACGTCGTGTCGCATCGAAAAACCTTTAAAGTCCAATTTTTTACACAAAATAACTATTTTAGTGACTTTCACAGCATAATTCCAGCATTTTGTTATGTTTTTTTAAGGATTACAGTTTTTTTTTTCGTAACTTCTTTGTTCGTCGGCCATGTTGGATTCGCGGAGGTGAGTAACTTTCTATTCTATATATGAAATTTCTTTTTTTTTTCATGTTGATTTTTGTAATGAAACCGTCATGTTTGGTCATTCATCTTTTTAGGTGATTCGAACTTTTTGGTTATTTTTTTGATGTTACAACAAAATTAAGTTTTTTTTTATAAAGAAAATGTACTCTCTCTTTGTATAGTTTGGTTAAAAAAGTGATATTTTTTAAGTAAAACCCTTGTGACGTAATCGAAACTGCGATCGATAATGTTAACAGATGCGCAGAAGGCCGACACCAAAGTTCCTTGTCTTCAACCATCTTGTTAAAAACTTACCAAAAATCGTTAGTATTTTGTGGAATTTTATTTTTGAATTGAAGAAAAATTATAATTTAAGCGGGAAGTTGGCATTAATAATACGTATTACGTCACGATCTTAGTCGGTGGGTAGCCATTTTGGAAATGGGCGTCCCCACCCCTTTGCTTCGATCGTATAACAAAGACGCCCACAGAACTCGCTGGGATTTCAGTAATACAACGAAATTACTTGAAATTTTCTAATAATTTTCAATTCTCTCCATCTTTAGAAGTTAGCAGGGCTTCAATTTCAGTTCATACGGACATGAATTTGTAGAAATAATCATTTGAGTAAGTACTTACTTAAATAATTATTTTAACAAAGTCATGTCCGTAGGTACTACGTAGCCACTGAAATAGGTGTGGTTTTTCCTCAAAAGACCATTTCAGACACTAATCTTCATGGCCCTCACATGATTTGACCAAGATTATGTTTGGACTTTAAAAGGAAAGGAAAGGACTCGGATAGGAAATATCGACTCCATCTTTAATATGTCGTGTAAAAGTGATTCTATTCCGGTATCCTAATTACAGAATAACAATTTCATTCCACTAATAATAATTGAAGAAAATACATGGACAGTTATACTTAGCCTTTCCTAGTCAATTACTAAAGATTTTCAACTCTACTTTTTTATTTTAGAAAGCTGAAGAGTTTGTTTAAACGCGCTTATCTCTGGAACTACCGGTCGGATTAAGAAAAATATTTTTGCATTTGATAGCCCATTTCTTGAGGAAGGCTAAAGGCTATTTAAAATTACGCTACGACCCTAAGGAGCCGAACAAGGCGGGTAAAACCGCGGGGCAAAGCTATTAAAAGTAATGGAAGAAAATACATGAACAGTTTTACTTAGCCTTCCGAGTCAATTAGGTACCTACTAAATATTTCTACCGAATCTCACCATCATATAAATTGTCAATTTCCTTTGGACTCCATAACGAGGCAGTTAGGCACTGCTGCGGCTGCTGAGACCCTCAAACGGCGAAAATATTAACCTTATGGTTAACTACAGTTTTGAGCCGATTGGAGTCGAAACGCTCGGATCATAGGGCCTGAGTGCGCGTCTCCTTTCTAAGGAAATTTTTCGCTGACTGGTCGACACTTCACGTGACCAGGCTGGCTCGTTCTTTGGCCAAAGAATTAGCATTGCCATTGAACGTGATAAAGCTGCCAGTCTTCTGGGTACGTTTCCGGATAGTGATTTAAGTAAGAAAAATCTCATGCACTAACAGACAACGTATAGTCTAAACCGCTGGGTCTGTCATGAAATTTTACACAACAGTTCATAACAAAAGTAAGCAACAAAGGATTTTTTTAAATTCCTCCCATAAAGGGGTTAAGTAGAGGATGATAGTTTGTAGGGAAGATTGTAAATTTTTGCCGTAGGATTGCTCAATACTCAATCATTTATTGCTTTCCACAATGTGTACTGAGGTGGTCAAATATAATAAGATCATTATAGACCCTGTCGGACTCAGCAAAGTAGTAGAAGAGAGGAAGCTTTAAAAATTTAATTTCAGCCATCTTACCTATATCTAATGTTTACCTAAATACCATATGGTGAAAAGGTTGGATTTAAAATAAACAGATTGATTTGCATTAACCGTGTATAACCATGTAATACAAAGATATGTGACATCCACCAAACCGCATTGTGCCCGCGTGTTGGATAACGACCCACTCCCTCTCACAGAGAGAAGGCCGCAGTCCCAGCAGTGAAATAAAATGAAATTATTTATTCTGTAAATAGGATGTTGGAATCACTTTTAGAAAGAAAGAAAGAGTATTTATTAAAAAATGAAATAAAAAACAAAGTAAAATGGAAACAGAAAGTCCTGTACGAGGCCAAAAGGCTCCTGTTTCAGCATGATGCTGCGACATTTAAAAATAAGTGTCGCAGCGCTGGTGATTCTGATAGGGCCCGAGCAAAATTCAAAATATTTTATTTCACATAAACCTACATAGGCACTTATGAAACGTCAGAAGCTAGGTGCACGGTTCCAATTGGTCGCTTCCTATGGAGAAGAGCCGGCAAGAAACTCCACGGTTACTCTTTTCAAAATAAATAGTTTCTACAATGTTTCCAAATTACAGTGTTAATAGGTACAAGTACCAGGTACTTAGTAATATATAAAATGATCCACAAGTCTACAGCCTACAACGTTCTCACATTCACAAAATCTAAAAGAAAAGAATCTATATAAAAGATAAACAAAATAATAAAAATAAGGACCTATTTAAACCAAACGACATGATTGCCACTACGTCTGTAACAAATCCAATTTGATAAAAAAAAAAATATTTATATAGAATATTGTAGGCATATAAATTATATAGTGTCAAATAATGAAAAGATTAAGTCAATGAAGTATGTAAAAAAGTAAAAGCAAGTCAGTCTTTACAAGTCATATAAAAAAATAAGCTAGATGGAGTCGACATTTTCTATTTGACTCAAGAGAAGAAAAGGCGAAACAAACTCAAGAGTCAAAGTCTGTTTTGAAGTCGAAGTGGAAACATTATAGGCATAATTAGCCTAGAATGTTTTAAGTTATAGAAAACGGATCGTTTTTCTACCAAAAAATTTACACCTTAGCTAGGCTTTTTATCCAATGAAAGCTCACTCGCTCCAAGTAAAATACTAGTATTTAGCTAGAAGCTGAGCCCAACATAGTTGGGAAAAAACTAGACAGATATCGATAGGCCTAAGAAACTTTAGGAAGAAAGTACAGGTATTAGTGTAATGTAGTTTAGCTATAAAAACTACGTTGACATTGCTACATTGACGCAGATAAATAAATGAGAGTAACCTTATCGGCCAGTTGGATATCCAGGAACTGGTTCTAAGACTTTGTCTAGTGTGAATGCTGTCTCTAAATCAAAAAGTATTTAGGTACATCTTTTGTAACAATGTTTGTTGTCAGCATTCTGATCAAATGAATAGAAATTATTTCATACTAGAGTTCAATACTCAATATACAAGGTGTTAGGCAGAAAATTGTACAAACGAAAATGGCGGATCCGTGGGGCCGTCTGCAATGTGTTTCGCCGTGGTTTCGCCTCAATAACAAGACCCAGGCCACACGGATTCTTTAAAATTAATTTTTAAAGTTTTTTTTTCCGTTCTTAGCAATTGAACCGGTGTGGACTATTCTGCCAGTGTCACTTTTTTAAAGTTGTTTCGTAATTCATCGTTGCTCAAACTTCAAACGTCAATAATTTTATTTAAAAATAACAAAACTGGTAATATTTTTATTTGTGTGTGAAAGCAAGAATGAAAAATTGTTTATTTTTCACAAACAAAACGCACATTACAAAAAAAAGACATACTTACAATACTTTGTATGTGTCTATTTTCTGTCTTTTGGCAGTAGCCAAAAGCCTCGTATTCAAGCAGTAGAAGTTTGACAGAAAGAACAGAAGAAAGCGCTCGGAAGTACTACCAGAATACAATTTCTGCCGCCAAATAGTTTTTTTAATTTATCTATTAGTAGTGATGTCTTTTAGTAAGATCATGGCTATAAAACAGTCCCTAAGAAACACCTTTTTGTACCACTACGTGGATGCTCTTGGCCTGTATCTCACCTGATGATAAGTAATAATTAGGCCAAAGGCTAAAGCGTACTTCACTCGGAATCGTCAACCACAGAGGAACTGGCTATCTTACCTCTAACTGCCGAAACACAACAATGCTGTTAACATTGTTGTTATGGCGACAGACTTAGATAAGATGGCGGTAGCTAGCCAGGCGGACTTAGAACAAGCTCTACCACCAACCAATCTGAGCAGAAAATTTTGCTCCTCTAGCTCTGAGACAGGTGGTCTGATCAAAAGACCACAGAGGCGGTTTAACTTTGTACTATTACCACTTCTTGTATCGTATCGTCTCGTATCGGCTTTTGCCAATCACTCACAACAGCTAATTAGAGATTTCCCAGCAACCGATCGGAGACTAAAGCAGGCGATAAAAACCGATTTAGAAAAATTGACGTTCATTGCCATTGAGCGTTGATTTGAAATGGTACCTACTTGGTATCAAACATTTGAACTTTCTTTAAGGCGACGATAACCGACTTTTAATGATTTTATACTGAAGATCACGTATAAACGAGTAATGTTAATGATTTGGAAAAAATATATGTTAAATTAAAGCATTTTCTTAATAACTTAATATAGGAATATTTAAGATTATGTTTATATTACACAGTGAAATTAATTTGTAAAGTTATGTCTTACGCGGATAAAAAACTGAGAATCAAGCAAAATCTATCAAGCGTATTTTTCTGAAACCTTCACCATTTTAAAGTTAATTTAAGTATTGATCTTTTAGTAAAGCTGTCTTATTAAAATACCTTTTGTTTCATGTATAATAAATTAATAATGCGTCTAATTTGGGACAGCGCTCCTTGATGGGCGAGTTCTATTACTGGCTGGACGTACGACGCGTTGCGTGAGCTCAGTACAGAACACGCAAGCTAACCATTCAAGGTCACTGCCATATATCTGCGTCTTAGTACGTTTCCAGTTTGCTTATCCTAAAGACTTTTAAGGAGGATATAATATAGCTGACATCATCGCATCCTCTATTCCATGAGAGATGATCTTATCTGGCGAAATATGACTGAACTATATAGAGACACCTCTGCTAACCCCTTCTAGGAATACCGGCGTGATGTTTTATTATTAATAAATTATCAGGTCGCTGAACCTTTGTCATCGATTCTTGGCAACTGATGCTGTCGACAGAATACTATCAACATACTGATCAGTGGTGTTCAAAACTAAGGAATCTTAAGTATTGATTTCTGTTGCCAAAAATACTGAATATCTTATACTATTGAACGAGCAATATTTGTATAAATATATTTGTAATTACGTTCTCGAAAACGGATCTAACGATTTCGATGAAAGTTGCAATGTAGGCGAAAAATCTAGCTAGGTCTCATTCCTGGGAAAATTAGTTTTCTCCGTATTTTCACCCGAGCAGAGCTCTGATATCTGTTTTAGGTACTGCACTAATCGATCACTCTCAAGTGATAAAAACAATAATTCCTAGAAATATTATGGCAAACGATTGTGATGCGCTGAAAACTGAAAATGCTAAATAGAAAAAAAAAAATGGTTTCACCGAGAGAGTGTCCGTGGAGTTTCTTGCCCGTTCTTCTCCATAGGTACCCATTACGCTTTGGAATGGGCAACTAGCTTTATCTTTCTGACTGACCGACTCCAAGACAATTCAAAAGTGCCTGTAATTGGTTTAATTAAAATCAATGCTTTGAGTTTGAGCTACATACATAACATGACTGTTTTATTCGCCAAAGAGTGAGGCAAAGGTGTATATAGGTACTCAGACATTTATGAATCCCGAAGTCATTTGATGAATGGCTTAATTTGCTTTTCACTAATTTGTATGGTGATTGAAAAAGAAAGAAATAATACTTGTTTATTCTGCACAAACAAAACGCACATTTAAAAAAACTAGACATAAAATACACACATACAAAAGTAGCCAAAAACCTCGTATCCAATCAATAAAAGTTTGAAAATGTTGATTGCTGTTTCTCCCTTAGTCCTCAATTTTTAAACATAATGTAGTCACTTACTGAACAACAGAAGTCCAAACTCAAGATTTGCCAGCGGGCAATAGAGCGCAGCGTAATAGGTGTCAAACGAACGGACTACGTTAGAAACGCCATCCTGCGCTCCATAACTCAGTAGCGGATGTTGGAGAAAAAACAGCCAGGCTGAAGTGGGAGTGGGCCGGCCACGTCACTCGGAGAGATGGGCAAAGATCGTCACTCACTCGACGCCTGAAGGAGGACAACGCCGTCGAGGTAGACCGCGGCGAAGGTGCTGTGACGATCTAGTTATGTTTGCGGGGCCAACATAGCCTGAAAGCAGAGAGATTTGGAAGGAAAAAGGGGAGGTCTTTGCCCAGCAGTGGGACACAATATAGGATAACAAAAAAAAAAAAGTAGTAACATGTTATGTTAGGCATGTGATGTGGAGTAATAAGAGACTTATCGTCATAAAAGTTTCGAGTACGACTGTAGATGGCAATGAGACTAGAAAAAGACTCAAGAAATGATGGATGGACTCTGTGAAAGATGATGTGGATAGAAAGGGGGGTGACTGCCGAGATGACGACTGATAGAGAAGTATGGAAAAAGAAGACGTGTCGTTCGTTGATCACTAATAAAGGCACCATAAAGGCAAGATGGTGGTTGCAGCCGCATGAGAAAGAAAGAAAGAAAAAATAAAGAAAGAAAAAAAGAAAGAAAAAGAAAGAAAGAAAGAAAAAAAAGAAAGCAAGACAGAAAAATATTTTATTTAGGCTACGCACAGGAAATACAAGCAGTAATAAAAAATATAATAAAAAAGGACCATTTAAAACTAACAAACTAACAACAAAAATAATAACGACCTGTGCGAGGCCAAAAATGCTCCTATCTCAGCATAATGCTGCGATATTTAAAAAATAAATACCGCAGCGCTGGTACTCTGCTAGGGCCCGCTATAATGTGGTCACACCTACGGACTTATATAAATCCCACTAAGGGGATTACAAAATAATTTAAAAAAAGTGTGGCACTCGGGGACTGCCGCGGTAAAGCTATTGTATAGCATTTGTAACCTCCATACTTCCTATTTGTCAACGCTACACTTGGGATGATGACGTGATGACATAAAACAAAAATTACGTTCCCATGACAACATCACAACATCACGTTGTCATGGGAACCGTCATTACATGGTAGGCGGAGTGGGGGGTGTTAGGTTTTATTTTCGTTACGTTACGGAAATTCTTCATTCGGTCGCCGCGCTCAAAGCCCGCGATATAAGCTATGCAATAGCTTAAAAATAATAACAGTAGCCGAGCGTCAAGCTTAATGGCATGTTATTGGAGACGCAGTGGTCCAGCAGTGCACTGGTGTAGTCTAATTGAAGACAAAGGAAGATGATTTTTGATGAAACAGAGTTTATAGTCGACGCTACGCAGGATGTTCACGGAGTGGTTTGCCATGTTAGCTGCACGATTCGTTTGTTTGTCAGCCACGGATCTGTGCGTAGTGTGGCTGTGGGTCAAAGTGGACGATTCTCCACACATTTTTACACAAAGTGAAGTTAAAAACAAGTGCGTAGCTTAGTAGTGGGCTGCCGTGGAGTGATTTACGCAAACAAAATTGCGTGCAACAGAAAAGTGCCACTTGAATTCACTTTCATTATTGTGGGCAAACAAACTCTTAGCACAAAGCCCTCTGGCCAGTTGGCGTGCTATCAAAGCAGTCAATAACAAAGCTAAAAATACGACTGATTACAGTATCGCGGCCATTGAACTGACTTGTCTGACAATGATTGCAGTCTTCGTATCGAGACGGACGGGACTGCAATTCTTCTCTCTCGAGTTCATCATCAGTATCTAGCTAGCCTTTCTCGTTGGAGTCGACTTCCATTCTATCTGAATTTACATGGAACGACTGCCTATCTGATCTACATAATCTAGTTACTGGATAACTATATACGATTTAATTTTGCGTATAAACTGCTTGATGATCCTCTTGAAGTTATTCCAAAAGGCCTGTGTCCAAATTTTTTTTATCCGTCTTGTAGATTATTAAAAAATATTGAACACGTATTTTTTCTTTTTTTGACGTAATCAAAAAATTACGGCGATACATTAAGTTAAAATGTGGCATGCTTGCTAGATTTAATACTGAGTTGTGACGTAGTGAGCCCCCACTCCCCAATTTTTGATTAATACGATAAAGCAAAAAATACGTGTCTAATATTTTGTTATTATCTGAATGACGGACTAAATAGAATTTCTTTTTTTTTTCATCATCATCATCATTTCAGCCGAAAGACGTCCACTGCTGGACATAGGCCCCCCAAGCACCGCCACTTCGACCGATTCTGTGCTTCCCGCATCCAGCGGATTCCTGCGGCCTTCACAAGGTCATCGGTCCATCTTATGGGAGGCCTTCCAACGCTACGTCTTTTGGTACGCGGTCGCCACTCCAGAACCTTTCGACCCCATCGGCCATCCGTTCTGCGAGCAATGTGCCCTGCCCATTGCCACTTAAGTTTGGCAATTCTTCGGGCTATGTCGGTTACCTTGGTTCTTCTGCGGATCTCTTCTTTTTCTTCTCTTTTTCTGTTCTTTTTTTTACCTAGACCGTATTGGTTAGTGGTCGCTGCAGCATGTCTTCTCTATCAGTCGACACCTCGGTAGTCACTCTATTTCTATCCACATCATCTTCCACACAGTCCATCCATCGTTTCTTTGGTCTTCCCCTACTCCTAACAATCCCCGCCATCTTTAATTTGGTCTGCCTCTTTACTTACAGTCATCCACATTCATACTCAAAACTATCCTTACCTTTTCCACATACACATACGTAAACTCACCGCTTCTTCCAATGGGGGTAGGCAGAATCTACAGAACGCCACCTGCTACGATCCTTACATACTCCTTTTGCCTCGTTTACGTTCATACATCTGGTCATACACGCACGCCGGTTGCGAGTACTACGCACCTGAGCTTTCTGAAGAACTTTACCTTTTTTTGTGATAGAAATGTTTATGTGAATATGATCTAGCTGCCATCTTGCTGATTAGCTAAAATTTATACTATGGCGTTAGTTATTCGGCCGCGACTTGGGAGTTGTAATTCGTAGGTTCGAATACAGACAGGCGTTTTACTTTGTGTAAATTATTTCATCACCACTGCTCTCAAAACGGTGAAGGAAAACATCGTGAGGAAACCGGCATGTCCTAGAACCGAAAATTCGAAGACATTGTGATATCTACCAACCCGCACTGGGCCGCGTGGTGGATTACCCTCTCACGGAGAGCAGGCCACAGTCCCAGCAGTGGGAACATTATAGACTGACTAATTGCGCCCCGCGGTTTCACCCGCATAAGTCTTGATCCCGTAAGAATATTAGGATAAAAAGTATCCTATGTCCTAACCCAGGTCATGGTTCACCCATGTGCTAAGTTTCATCCAAATCCGTTTAGCCGTTTTAGCGTGAAAGCGTAACAAATAAACTCACTTTCGCATTTACATATAATACTAGCTGCGCCCTGCGGTTTCACCCGCATAAGTCTCGATCCCGTGGGAAAAAAAAAAGTATCCTATGTTCTTTTCTAGGGCATCATCTATATATTTGCCAAATTTCATCCAAATCCGTTCAGCCGTTTTAGCGTGAAGGCGTAACAAACAAACTTACTTTCGCATTTATAATATTAAGGATAAGGATTAAAATTAGGAATATATACAACATGTAAAAAAACCCTGTCCGATCCATGAGGGTGTTATTAGGTATCGTACTGAGAGTGTGTATGTGGTAATTTACAGGAAAAAAACAAAAAAAAACGTCACATTTTTTTCTATGGGGAATTTTACTGGGTTTATTACATAGGGCGCGGGCGGCCGTCGTTTACCGGGTATCTACCAGTCATGACTTATGACCCCGATGAAAATGTCCTAATTTTGGTATTAAAAATGTGAATTTTAAATATCAATGACTTTTCTATTTTCAATAATTCCAGACCATTGTAGTCTGAAATAATAATAATAATAAATAAATAAAATAAATATTTTTAGGTAATGTTATTGAAAAAAAAAATGAAAAATGAATGAAAATGATTGCTAGCAGACCGGATTGTCCCATCCAAAGACACTGGGTAAAAATAGTGTTAGGTTTGTGTTAACTAATTAATTATATTGCTAACAACACTAACCATAGTATGTAAGCACAATCTGTTACTAACCACTAACAACTTATGGACTAATTTCGGTCTGAAATAAAGATATTTTATTTTTATTTTATTTATTGCAGAACCTATGTGCTCCTTTCGTATTGGACAGGGTTTTTTTTACATATTATAAGAGTTATTCTTATTATACTTCATTCTATTACGCTTGTAATCCCCGAAGGATTGCGCAGAGGTGTACCTACCAATAGTACAGCCACATTTCGCCAGTTATGTTTAAGTCTCATGTAATAGGGGGTGAGTCTATTGCCATGAACCGGGCACAAATCCAGACTCCGGGCTGCTATTAACACACAACACATCCGTAATAGTCAACCCTAATAAAACCCTGCCTAAGGCTGCGTTTCCACCAGAGATGTGCGAGGAGCGTAGCGAGGGATGTGTTTGTTAAGAACCAATATAGAATCGCTTCATTTATCTAGCCTCGCTCAGCGCAGCTCCGATGGAAACGGCTTAACGGTGCGAGGTTTTTGTACGTACAAAACAAGCGAGGGATGTGTGTTAGGGATGGACGCGAGTGAGAAATCGTATCTGCAAAGAGCCCGCTACACATCCTCGCAGTGCTCATCTGCGCACCGTTTCACAACGTCGCTGCGCATTCTCGCACCGCTCAGCAGCCTAGCACATCTCTGGTGGAAACACTCACACTCACAGCAGGGACACGAAAAAAGTATCGATACTTTGTGGTATCGAGTACATTTCCATTCGATACCGATACTTTTGTACTCGATACTTTGCATTCGATACTTTTACTCAGTGAGTACTTTTTGGCAGGTATCGTATCGAATAAGAAATTAAGTTTCAAATGGGTAATCTTAGAAATTACCCATTTTAAACTTGCGACCTTACGGCTTATGTTTATGGTTATGGCAACACCATCTAGTTCACTCGTTCTGAACCTTCTAAAACATTACATCGATCTTTGCTCGAAATTGTTCCTTCCGTTTACAATTAAATTTCTAACCTTTCCTTCATTCATTTACTACACTAATCAATCACTCATTCACTCACTCGTTCACCGTTGTCATTTGCTTTTTCATGTCCGGTAGGACATGAAAAAACAGTTAAACTGACGTAGTTAACTTAACTGACGTAGTTAAACTGACGTTATTTACTGACTGATATTGACCTATGCTCTATGCGCATTAGGCCCTAAGAAAAATACTCGATACCTTGAAGTATCGATACTTTTGTTTCGATACTACTCATGAGTACAGTATCGATACTTTCTATTCGATACTGTGTCCCTACCTAGCACATCTCTAGTGGAAACGTAGCCTAAACCTTAAAAAAAATATTACATATCATCTGCGTTATCTGCCTTTTCCCATGTTGGGGTCGGCTTTTAGTTAACTGGATGCAGCTGAATACCAGGATTTAAAATGTGAATACAAAAAAAAAAAATTGACAATAAACATCCCTTCTCTATCGACTCTATGATAGAGCACATTACCATAGGTCAGGACTGGGATAGAGTCGCTCTGATTGGTCGGACTCTACATAGAGATAGAACATGTGCTCGTAGGCCAATGGCGGGAAGGGCCCTTTTTTACCTGAATTTTTATTAGGTTCGGGAACTCTCGTAGATATCTTTTTGGGTAGGACTATTTTTTCTTAATGTGATAGAACAGTGTACCAGGAAATCTTACAAAAAAATCTTCTAAATAATGTTTTTTATTTATTTCGACGTTGATCATTTTTTTTTAAAGAAGTGTTCAACGAAGTACCTAGTCTCAAAAAAAATCACGTTGTTCAGGCTAACCTTACTTTTTTTCGTTAATAATTCGGTTATTTTTAACTGCTAACCCAAACGAAAAAAATTAAAACAAAAAAAAGAACTTCTTTTCATATATTTTTTTTTTAAATAATTTCTTTTTCATTTCAACCATTTTTTTTATTCGAATGAGATGGGATTTATTTTCTCCAAAACAGTGAGATACATTTTTAACACATACAAAATATTGTACAATTTGCAGTCGGAATTCCCGAGCCCTACGCTCAGCAGGGTTTTAGGCTAAGAAAATATAAAAAGTACCAAAAATTCATTATAGATTTTTTCATCAAATAAAACCTACAAAACATTAAGGTATTAGTCAGAAAACTATAATCTACAAAAAAAAAAATATGTTACACTGTCTTGAAGTTCTTAAATAGTCCAATAAAGTTAACAGAAACAGCCCATGTCCCCCCACTTCCTCAAAAAGTCACATTTATAACAAAACTATACAAAATAAAAATAACTGTTCTATCCAATGGCCCTTTGCTCCTTGGCAGTTGAGAGTCATCGTCATTCAGACTCGGCAGCCAATCAGAAAACGCATAGATTCGGGTCTATCACGGAGTAGGAATGTGCAGAAGGACTAGTTCGAAAATTTTACAAAACTTAATGTTTTGTTTTCTGTAAGTTATCGTCACTAAACAAATCGTGTGTTGTCTTGTGACAGAAATGAAAATATATCTTAGGTTACAATTTTATGAGTGCAGTTTTATTTAATTACAATGTATGTTTATAGAAATATCTATTTATATTGCAGTAGTTTTTAATTAAAACAGCATTTAAATAAATGAAATACTGAGTGTATTTTGAGAGTGTACTTCAGGACGAAATAAAAATGTGAAGATGAGAACTGGACATATAAATAGTCATACTGTTGCGAAAAAAAACTAATCTGTATTGTTTTATAAGATAGTCACGATGATAATAATCAAATGCTGCAAAGAAATATAAAATGATAAACAAAACTGTTTATTCCGGGTCTACAAAAAATAAATTGATACCAAAAATAAATCAAGTATCTTGACTTGGCTCGCGAGGTTGTCGACATGTGGGATTTGGACTCTGCGATCATTGTGCCCTACCGGCAGCCAATGCCTTAATTGCCAAGAGCCTTGACCAACACCTAAGGAGGCTCTCGTTGGGCAGCTGGATCAAGGGCTTGATTTAGAAAGCGGCTCTTCTGGACACTGCTCGCATTCTTAGGAGGTTCCTATCTCTGGTACTACTAAGTACCTACCACAGAGGAAGTAAATGAAACAAAATAACGTCGGTATGTCACATTTAAATGACTGGCCATGGTTTCATAATACCTATGTGAAACGAATGTAAACGTAGCGTAGCAAAAGGAGTTTGTAAGGATCGTAGCAGGTGTTGTTCTGAAGTTTTTTTTTTTAGTTTCTGCTTACTCCATGGAAAGTTTATGTACTTATGTATGAGGGAAATGTCGTGGGTTCTGTATATACCGTTATTTTTTCAAATAATTAAAATAAAATTTACACGACATGTTCGCGTTAAAATACCTAAAATTTGCAAAAAATAATAATTGTATTATTACAAAAAGATCTATGAAATGTCAAAATTGAATTTCTAACAAATTATGACTCCCTTATCGCATATCACTAGGCGTGATACTTCTGTATTAACATTCCTCGTGGTTCTATGATGCAGCCGATGCGTCGAAGGGATCGACCAATAGCAGGGCCGAACGCCCTAGCCGTACTATTGTTGATTTTTGGCCCTTCGAGGTTCGGCACTGGCGGGCAAACGGACGTTTTATTTTATTTATTAATTTTAAATGTTTTTTCGTTTTTTTTTTAAGTTATTGGTTTCTGCCTTTTCCTGTTGGTAAAAGGCGTGAGTTTATGTGTGTATGTAGTTAATAAAATTTTACAAGTATTATTAATGGAAGGAAAAATAAAAAAAATAAAAAAAAAAATTGTGGTTTCTAGACATGGAGTAACGAAATATAATGTATATCAAATTAACAAAATATGTAATTATAATGTTTTGCCGCATTTGTATGAATGGGAGTACCTAATCAATTAATTGACCTTATTTTTATTCGTAAATGTTTAATAGAGGAAGGAAAAGTTGTTAAAAATATTGGACCGCTATTAAATTAAGTTACAGCGGTCATTCAATAGAACCGTTATTTTCTACTTATACTCTCGACAGACAGAAAAAAAAAAAAATAATCAGCCTATTACTGCAGTGCTAAAGACTCTTCTCATACAGAGAAGGCACGAGCATTGATCACCATTTGCTCAAGACGGGTCGGCGATTTCTGATACACATGTTTTCGCATGACATAACATCACGCATTAATCTATGAAGGATTAGGCAAAGATGTTACCCATAGTAGGTAACACCCACATTTCGCCAGTTATTCGTATGTTGTCGTGTCGTTACGTGTCGTCGTGTACGTTGTGACTGTCCCTTTCAAAATCAGTGGGTCATGTCTTGTGTAGATGTGGCGAGTCATGGCAAATAAAAATAAATGTACTTATTAGGTTAAGGTTACTATGGGTCTATGCCACCCGAAATAAAGTTTTATATTATTATTATTTCGTTTATTCATTCTGGTTCTTATTAAGTTACATTTTTAAATATTTCTTAAAAAAATAAAATAAAAAAAAAACTTTTTATTATTATTATTAAGTCCCTACTATAAAAATCAAAGGACTATAAAAAATAAGGGTTCCGTGGTTGGGGTGAAGAAAGAAGAGACATAATTATCCCAAGAACAAACTTAATATTGTAGTTAAAATACACGTTCTCCCATACATTCCAAGTGCAAATGTTAGTTTGTACGCACAATATTGAGAGATTTACTATGTTATTTTAAGGCCATAGACTTCTTATAAGTTTTCTTGTTATCTATAAGTATAGAACTATTTTCTGTATTTTTTTTAAAACTTTATGCTCAGTAGTTTCAGAGATAAGGGGGCCAGATGGTAAATTTTCGTCTGTTTTCTTAAAAATAACTTTAAAAACAATTTATTTTAAAGTTATTTATTAAAAACTATTGGAGACCCTAAGCCCTTTCATTAGATGTGTCAGACGGTACCTACAGTAAGCAAAACTTTTTTTTTCAATGTCTTTTTTTCCTCCCGAAAGTGACCTCCATATTTAAAATTCAATTATTTACGTTATAGATTCGTCTTTGAGTCACAGAAATTCATATGTGTACCAAATTTCAACTTAATCGGTCTATTAGATTCGGAGCAAATTGGCTGTGACAGACAGACACACGAGTGATCCTATAAGGGTTCCGTTTTTTCGTTTTGAGGTACGGAACCCTAAAAAAATACCCTATTTAATTGTATACGAAAAAATATACTTTTCACTATTTAAACTCCTACTTGAGTAGGTACTTGCGTAAATTAGTAAAAATTAAAAAAAAAACAAGATGGCGTCGTGTAACCACACCCAGTTACAAAACGCATTGCCTTGAGCCTGATGCAACTGTTTTAATGTTTGTGCGAGCTTTTATAATACGGTTTTTCCTAAGGGCAGAATTGTTGGTTGTTGGACATAGCTATGTATTTTTTTGTCAGATATTTGACTTATCCTGGATAGCTTTCCTAACTAATATTACAAATGCGAAAGTGAGTTTGTTTGTCGCTTTCACGCTAAAACGGCTGAACGGATTTCGATGAAATTTGGCACATGGGTAGACCATGACCTGGAGAAATAAATCATCACTCTCCTGCCTTTACTTTTTACCCGACTACGGCAAAGCCAAAAGGAAGGGTTATGATTTTAGCAGTCTATGTATGTATGTTTGTATGTATGTTTGTTTGTTTTTACGTGTGTTCCACCGTAGCGCCTAAACTACTAAACCGATTTTGATGAATGAGGTATCAATAGATTCGTAATAATGGTCCGGGTGACATAGGCTATATAATTTTTCCCTAAATTTAATTTGGTGGACTTTACACGTAAATTTCTAACCTCGAAAAAAAATAAAATGGGATGATCATGACATGTTTGGTATCAAAAGAAAGGTCTTGACGAGCACATTACAAATATGTATATAATATTATATTTTCAAAGTAAACAAATATGTTTAAATCGTTAAAAACAAGCAAAAGTGAGACTGCGCTACGTAGTATCGCAAGATGTTACCAACGTGCAGTTAATCAAATCTTAATAAGTAGTACCGATTTGTAATTCCACTCTTATGAAGAAAAACAAGTACAACGAAATATTTATATTTTGGATTTCTTCGAAGCTCGATATCGATATATGGTGTTGGCGTCGAAATAAATCGCTCTATGGTTTCGTGAACTTTCGTCCAAAGCACTATGCACTGCTATTGGAATTTAAAATAGGTTAATTACTGAACTATTGTATTACTCTACTCTTTTTTACGTTTATCAAGTGTAAAAACGGAAAAGTATAAAATAAAAAAATATTTGCTTGTTTCGTACTTTTTAGATCATTTTTATTTTCCCGTAGTCGGGTTACAGTTTTTTATTAAACTTTATTTTTTTATTTTGAAGTGAAAACTTCTTTGAAATGGGAAAAAGAAAAAACAATTGAACTCTCGACACCGTTACCAACACCTCATTTTTGTAAACGCGATTGTGTTCTTTATTTATATAAGGTAACGGACCAATGTTCTATAAAAGTATTTTTCTTCCCCAAGGCGATCTTGTTCAAGTTTTCACTTCTGTCGGCACTCCCGGAGTGCCACTGTTTTTTTTTCCTGCTGGATTCATTAGTGGACTGAAAAGGTCAATAGGATATGAAAAGCATGAATCCTGAACTCTTACAAAATCAGTATAAAGAGTTATAACGAAACTGTCATACTGACTAGCAACAACTTTATATTTTACCGTAACTTATTTAAGATTTATAGAGTCGTCTCTGTCACACATACCTCTCTTTCTAACACCCGAGCAAATAAATCATCATTTTCCTGTCATCATCTTCTTTTTTTTTTTTTTTTTTCCACAATTTCTTTGGGGCTAATAAATAAATGCCGCCTAAACTCCTCACAGTGCAATCTCAGGAGCCGTTAGCAACCAGTAGGCCAGTGAGGCGTCAAGATGTCGGCGCCGCGCCCAGTTACAAAACGAATCGCCTTGAGTTTAAAACTGATGCAACTTTATGTCCCACCGCCTGTTCCTAAGAGCTTTTACATTTTTGTAATGAATAATTTAAATGTTACCGACTGTGGAAAACATGCTGGCAGCGTGGTGGGGAAAGAATTGGTTATAAAACTCCGCCTTAATGAAAATCTGTTCTTTTTATGTCAGAAGCGGCAAAAGACAGTCCCTAAGATGAACACAAAAAATTGCACAATATGATGGAATTAGATCTTAGCTTTAACTGAGTCCAATAAGGGTCTGGAAATAATTAAAAACTATACTTAGTAAAAGCGTCACGCGTTGACGAAAAATTGCAATCCATGAGTCCTGTGCACGCCTCGTTCGGGAACTCAAAGACTTCAAATCAAGTTTTGACTTTGAATATAAAAACTACTTTTATGGGAGATCATCCCTAAGGAGTTAATTTTGGCAGAAATCTCTTTTTAAATCCTGTAGTTTGATATGAAAATAGACAAATTGGTACTTGGACCAAATCTTTTTAACAGACAAAGTTCTGTAACTCAAAATCTTCAAAACAACTTTTGAACATTAAAATAAAAACTGCTTCTAAGGGAGATCATCTCTAGCAAGTTAATTTTGGCGGAAAACTAGTAGTTTATAAGAAAATAGACAAAATGTGCTTACCAAGTACCAAATTATCTAGTATAGAGGCAAAGAAAGATAGAAATTTTGTTGAAACCAGATAAAAAACACTTCTTCTGACACAAACAATATGAGAATTTGTCTGCTTATGCCGAAGTAAAAATATTTGTCGGTCAGCAAGGTGGTACTTAGCGGGGCTGAGTGCCAAGGATGCGCCTGACGTTGACGTACATTCAAGTATGGCGACTCTTGGAGGCGATTTCAGTATTACTCTATATTTAGGGCATACATAGTAGTAACTTAATACAATTAAGTAGCAAATTAATGTATATTCAGTAAGTCATGTTCAGTGACCTTAGTCATGACTTTCTAGAAATGATAAGGGGCTTGTAAGATTCCGAGAAAGTCGATGACTGGACTGTGGTACTTAATGTTAAAGGAATCCTCTTGTACAAGCTAAATATTTGTTACGTAATAGTCTATAATATGAATTAACTAAAGTAATTGCCAAAGAAGAAAGAAAAACATCGTGAGGAAACCTGGAATAGTAGTTAATATTAGTCTGAAATCGTCAACCCGTCTTGAACAAGCGTGGTGAAACTGTAGGGCAAAAGCCGAGAAGACACGAGCATTCAGCTCGTGTCTTCTCGGCTTTTGTCCTGCAGTGGGACAATAATAGGCTGGTATTATAATTGCCAAAGGTTATGCAAGACAGGCATAAAAGAAAATCACATAAATGGCGTGGTATGGATGGACATCAATCAATGAAATGACACGATACGAAACGAATAGTTTGCTGCTGTAGTACTAGCACTATTAAGTACTGTCTTCTTTGGCCTATAAGACATTAGCTATACGGTATTGTGAACATGCTTTGGGAGAATAGAAACTCGTCCAATATTGTGGCCAAATAGGTTTCTATCAAAAATCGACATAGTACTCTTTGATGGGTTAAAAAAAATCCAAGGACTTCATTGCATGTCCCAACACGATACCTAGAGTATAATCCTGCAACATTGTAACTATCTCCTAAGATAGTCTCAGGTTCATCATTCAACGCTACATTTAAGTTTAGCTTATAAACGTCCATTGCTAAAAATAGGCCTTTCCCAACTTTCACCAAAACCCACTTGCTTCAGCACACTGAAAAACAAATCTTCATTTTTATTTTCTAACACCATCGTTTTCACCTAAAATTTCACAACAGTACGTATGTAAATTGATAAATCATATAGTAAGCGTTGCAAGGTCATAATTTCCAAAACTAAGCTAGGTATGTCTCGGCGCGCGCGCACAAGGCCGTGTGACGTATGCAACATGGCCGCCGCATCGACGACTAACGTCGAGTTCGTTCATCCGCACGCACACTACGGCCTTTTATTACTCACTGCTTCACGGGGACAGTTTGTATCGCTGGGGATCGGCAGAGGAGTTCATTTGTTTGAAGAGTTTAGTTTTATTGGCGTGGGTTGATTATTTATGACCATTACTGGCTATCAACCTACTTTATACTCTCTCACAAAAAAACTATAAAAGATTGTCCAGTCTCAGAATCTTGTTTGTATCCACTCATCATCTGTCTAACCTTTTCCTAACTATGTGGTAGTCAGCTTCCAGTCTAACTGGATGCAGCTGAATACCAGTATTTTACATGGAGCGATTGTCTCATATCGACTCTACAGAGTATTATATTTTTTAGGTCGCTGTAAATTCTCTAAAACATATCTAATAGACCTTCAAACATCGAGCAGTGATAGAAACTTACCTAATGAGACACACATTCATTATGTTGTATACTCTTATCATCCCACGCAACTCTACAAAGTAAGGGTCACTGTTTACTAGTAGATAGGAAGCTATACAACCTACTACGTCGATATTATTATACACATCTACACGCCTTGTTATTTTTCACTTAACGTCAGATAGAAATGAAGAAGTGATGTCTGCAGTTTTACTAATTTCCTAAAGAAACCACTTCATGTATTCAGATAAAAAGTATTCTATGTGTTAATATAGGACATTGTCTATCAGTGTACTTAATTTCAATCAAATCCGTTCAGCCGTTTTTCGTGATTGAGTCACAAACATACTAACATTTCTCTTCATAATCACCAGTTCATTCCACTGTGAACTTTGGGCTCCCTCATTCACTGAGCTGGATTCTGGGGCCACTCTTCTCCATTTATGACCAGCCACCTTGCGAAGGTCGTCACTCCACCTAGCCTGAGGTGATTGCCAAACTGTAGGACAAAGGCCTCTTCTCATAAAAAGAAGTATTGAGCATTGATAACCACGCTTGCTCCCTATATTTGAGATTTGACATCTGGTTTCCTCCCGATGATTACCCTCATCATAGGTAGGTAGTCAAATTTTGTATAAAAAATGATACATCGAGTAAATTGAACCTAGAGGAATTCATTTAATTTCATGTCCAACTCGACCAATACTAAAAGTATAGAATTAAAACTACTCATAACATAATTTCCTATATCATCGAACTACGCATTCTTCGACTATCGTGTTACAAAGCAAAATTTTATAACGTAAGCATACTTTGTTTGTTTATAAGAACAAGTCTCAGGAACTGCTGATCCGATTTTGTCGGAACCTTGACATTGGCGGATGTTTTTTTAACGATAAGTCTTCTTTACATAGTTGTTAATTATGAGAAGACAAAATGTCCTAATGTGATTATAATGTATCACACCATAGCTATAATATTTCAAAAACGGTGAAGGAAAATGTCCTAGAATCAAAGGTTCGAAGACATGTGACGTCCACCAACCCGCACTGTGCCCGCGTGGTGGATTATGGCCCACTCCCTCACACCAAGAGGCCTGTGTGCCTGCAGCGGAAACATTTTAATATGCTGATTATACTGTCTTCTTAACATAGTTGTTAATTATTTATAAGACGAAATGTCGTACACTGATTATTATGTGTCATATTTTTGGGTAGTGACAGTAGGCCTTACGTCAGAGGTAACACTTTTGACCTTGAGCTGACCTCGCGTTGTTCGAAGTTTTTATAGAATAAGAGGCCAGCTTAAACTGGTTTTGTTACCAATGACGTGCGGGGCCTACCGTAACTTCAAATTATTCGCTCATATTACTCTTTGTGGCGACAATTTCGTAATGTCCGGCAGGAGACGTTTCGTCTGAAATTATGATGATCCACCTTGAGGCATAGACAAAAAAAAAATAGGTTTCCTAAGCAATATTATCTGGTTTATGATGAGTAGCTTCCATTCTAATTAGCATAATCAGCCTATAATAGGCTGATTATGCTAATTAGAGTTGTCTATGCCTCAAGGTGTGTCATCATAATTTCAGCCGAAACGTCTATTGCCGGACATAGTCCTCACGAAATGTTCCCACTGCTGGGACACAACAGGCCTCCTCTCAGTGAGAGGGAGTGGGTCGTAATCCACCATGCGGGTCCGTGCGGGTTGGTAGATGTCACATGTCTTTGAAATTGGTAGTTTTTTTATTAAATCAATGGTAAAAGTAAATCCAATTTTTTCACTAGCGGCATTTTTTTATACCTACATTTTAATAGATGAATAAAAATAAAGAGTACATACAAATACGAACAGATAGGCTATTCTCTTTGTCGAATTTACATACAAAAGTTAAGCCAAAAAATGAAATAAGAAAAATGCAAAATGTCCGATTTCCTCCCGTGCATCATAGATCAGGGCGTGCAGGGCTCGTACTGAGGGGATCTGCTATCTCGCTCTAGCTTATAACTCTGTCCCACTCTCACCTAGCATACATTTTTGACACTTGCACGTTTTTATTCGTATAAAGGGAGGGGTCGGATTTTTTTCGTCGTTTCTTTTTATAGGGGTATGCTTTTTTTAAAACGTAATTTACCACGGGGTGCGTTTTCGTTTTTTTTTACGGTTTTTTTCTGTCTGAGACTGGAGTGTGTGGAGGATTTTTTTGTATTTTTTCTCTTATTTTTTGTGATTGGGGACTAAGTTTGATACATGGGTTCGTTTGTATATTTGATTAAATGTGGAAGGGTGTGTGGGCCGTTGACCAAATTATGTTCGATGTTCAATTTTTTTTTGGAGAAAAGACTAACATGAGAATGCATTTACAAATTTTGAGTTTATTATTTATTCTGATCTGATGATCTTTTTTTATGTCATTATTCGTGATGGATAGCGTCCCACTGTCATTGTCAAACTACTGTCTTACACGATTTTCAAGTGTTCTTTTTTTGAGTCGCTCTGTATGAGAGGCTGACCATAATGCAGCAGTGAATTTTTATGCTGCAATAATGCTGAAGTCAGCCTTCAAAGAAATATTTCGTTCACAAAATATTTTATTCACAATGTTAATATTTTTGTAATAATTAAAATTAAATTTAAAAATGTTTCATTTTGACAGTTTGGGCAATTCGGCTAATCTACCTATTCAGCCAAGTGACCATAATTACCTAAATATTAACAAAAAAAAAAAATACTTAAATGATTTTTTTATTGTTTACAGATTATAACGACAAAATGCTGGACATCGAAGTAAGTTTACATTTTTATTATTTTTTGCCGACTTCTAATAAGAAGAAGGAATAGAAGAACTCGGAACTCCGTCATTTATAAACCTATTTGGAAAATTCTTTTTTTATTTGACAAGTTATACTTCCAGATTGGTCCAATATAAATTTGGTCAGATTCTGATGTGTTATTTTTTTGTTAGCTTCAATAATAGTTATTTTTTCCACTTGGTTAAGTTGATGATATTATAATAACTTCCTGTCACTATCATTTACATAGTAAGTAGTGGTACGAATACATACGAATTTATGTGGCGTAAGTACCATAGTTAAAAAGTGTAAAATGAAACCTTTTTTACAAAAAAAAATACTTACAAAAAATACACTGCAAAGTTAAAAATAACTTTAATTTCGGAAGTCGATATCTTTAGTTTTATATTTTCGTTTTTTGTTTGTCAAGTTCGAAATTAAAGTTATTTTTCACGTCTTCTTTCCGTGTGACTAACCTGTACCCTAATTGCGTAATACAACACAATCACAATCTGTTTCGATTTGAAACAGATTGCTAATCCATTGCTTCATAAGTTGGAAAAAAACTCTGCTCAACAACGTAAGTAACGCAATGAATGTTGTTGAACTGTCAAAATGAAATAAATTGGGCAAAATTGTTTACGAAAATAAGTTACGCAATTAGGGTTAAGTGTCAAAGTTTTAAAGCCGCCCATAGACCTTCGACTTGGCTTGACATGCCGTCGATAAATATCTCTCAGACATGGTTTCGTCACGATGTTTTCCTTCGCCGTTTTTGAAGCGTATTTTTCACTTTGTAGTGTTTTATTTGGAAGTCGGATTTTTTTTTAACTTTTTTTTCATTTAAAAACAAGCTACTGTTTTAGCTACGGTTATCTTACCAATTCGTCAAATTGAAAGTTTTTACTTAGGTATTTCAACATTTTCCTAATTAAACGGTAATTTTAATGAAAATTATTGTCACTACAGTTGTGTTATGGTGTTTCTAACTATCGCCCTTCCAGACATGGCCCTGCATTGTTAGACCCACATAAAACCCTAATAATATAAAATGTCTGGACTTTAAAAGAGACCATGGCCTCTGAGTTTGTTTCGGTATTTCTTCTTAGGGATCAGTCAGCTAGATAATTCCGGAGCCATCTAGTTTTGACATATTGACAAAAAAAAATTACGACAGTTTTTAACCGACTTCTAAAAAGGAGGAGGTTATATGTTCATCGCGTATGTTTGTTTTTTTTTAATTTTTTATTAGGTATGTCCACCGATTTCTCCGTCAATTGTAGACCGATTTTGAAAATTTTTTTTTTTGGGTAGGGTGTGCTCTCAAATTGGTCCCATATAAATTTTATTAACTGCTTGGAAACTTTTTGAGTTAGCTACAAAATACGTATTTTTTTCCCACTTAGTATGTAGATGATATGAAAAGTTTCTATCACTGGTAGCAGATAGTGGTATTCGAATGTGTGTGGGGTAGGTACCACAACTAAAAAGTGAAAAAATAAAACCTTTTTACAAAAAAAACAACCGTCCTCCAAAAAAAAAAAAAAACACTAAATAGTGAAAAAAACTAATTTCGGAAGTAAAATATTCATCATTTCCTTTCATCATATCTTAATTTATTTATTTTTTCCCACATCTTTGAAGCGGTAAGTGATGATCAGGCCGAAGGTGGAAGCGAGCTTCACCCGGAATCCTCAACCACAGAGGAACTGGCTATCTTACCTCTAACTGCCGAAACACAACAATGCTGTTAACATTGTTGTTATGGCGACAGACTTAGATAAGATGGTGGTAGCTAGCCAGGCGGACTTAGAACAAGCCCTACCACCAACCAAACAGAGCAGAAAATTTTGTTTTCGCTGAGAATCGAACTGACCTCTGGGTTTGAGACACGTGGTCTAACCACTGGAGGTGGTTACATTTTTTTATTTAATTTATCCGAAATGACGAACATAGGTATCATTACAGACTACCAATAGTCTAACTAACCTTGACTATATTGTCACAAGTTTTAATTTAGGTATATTTAGGCTGACGTCACTTTCATTACATCACCATTTTTACACTGTGGTATGAGGAGTTTGGCGAAATATGGACGTCGATGTGGCTTGATAATATAAAATTATTTTTAATTTTAGAAATGAAATTGTTTATTCTGTAAATAGGATATCGGAATCACTTTTACCCGTCATATTAAAAAAAAACTTTTTTCTTTTTTTAATTGTGGTACCTACCCCACACAAATTCGAATACCACTACCTGCTGCTTACTAAGTAATAACAGCTGCACGGGTCGATCGATCAGGTTAAGCTACACTTGCCGCGGTTGGTCCGTGGATGGGTGACCATCTTTACATACCAAGTCCCCTCCGTGCCTCGAAAAGCACGTTAAGCCGTTGGTCCCGGCTGTCATTTGTAGATCTTTGACAGTCGTTACGGGTAGTTAGAAGCCCAAAAAGTCTGACAACCAGTCTACCAAGGGGTATCGTGTTACCTAGTCACTAGGTTGTGGAGGTCAGATAGGCAGTCGCTCCATGTAAAATACTGGTATTCAGCTGCATCCGGTTAGACTGGAAGCCGACCCCAACATAGTTGGGAAAAGGCTAGGCAGATGATGATGATGACTACCTGCTATGTAAATAACAGTGACATGAACTTATCATATCATCCACATACTAAGTGGGAAAAAATACGTATTATTGAAGCTAACTAAAAAACCACTCATCAGAACCTGACCAAATTTATATTAAGACCATGTAGATAATTGTCTAAAGTAGTCTTTTGAGGAATGATCCACACAGATTTGAGTGATTCTGTCCAGTCAGTGCAAGCATTTATCAGTAATCGTGTAGCTCAACTCAGAACTTAAGGAGCTCAACGAAGGGTGAGGTAGGGTTAAATTGACGACATTATCATAACATTATAAGACCTTGGGACCCGCTTATGGTCAAGGGCCCGGATTAAGGAAACCGGTCTATGAGAGAACCCTTTTACGTATTGTTGTCAACTTTTGAGCTATCTACTAATTTGATTAGCAAATATATTTTATGACGCGTCTTAAGACGCAGGTATATGACAGTGACCTTGAATGGTTAGCTTGCGTGTTCTGTACTGAGCTCACGCAACGCGTCGTACGTCTAGCCAGTAATAGGACTCACCTATCAAGGAGCGCTGTCCCAAATTAGACGCATTATTAATTTATTACACGTAAAACAAAAGGTATTTTAATAAAACACGTATACTAAAAGATTTATAATTTAATTATCTTTAAAATGGTGAAGATTTTAGAAAAATACGCTTGATAGATTTTTCGTCATTCTCAGTTTTTTATCCGCGTTAGACATAACTTTACAAATTAATTTCTCTATGTTATATAAACATAATCAAAAATATGCTTATATTAAAATATTAAAAAAATGCTCTAATTTAACATGTATTTTTTCCAAATCACTAACACTACTCGTTTAGACGTCATCTTTAGTATAAAATCATTAAAAGTCGGTTATTGTCTCCTTAAATAACGTTTTTTTTTGCAATTTTAATGTGTAAGTCGTATCACAAAAAAAAAACATCGTCCTTAATTTTCTAATACATATTTCTTTTTTAATATACCTACTCGTACATAATAATATATTTTTGTGTTAGCTTGTTTAATGTACATATTATATTCCACTGTAAATATCTACTTATTTTTTTCATTACATACTACTTCATCATTGTAATGCCACTGTCTCTGTGTTACTACGAAACTAGTCAATCGAATTTAATGAAGTTTAGTGTAAAAAATAGCTCAGACACTGAGAACGGATATAGTCATTCTTACACCAACACTGTGCCCGCGTGGTGGATTACGGCCCACTCTCTCTCACAGAGAGGAGACCTGTATCCCAACAGTGGGAACATTATACGCTGAATAAGCCTTCTTATAAAAAACAACCCCCAAAGTGGTGTAAAATGGGGGTGTTGAAATTTTTATTGGAAAATCAGAAAACAACGTGGACGAAGTCGCGATCAAAGCACTAGTGCAGTATGATTCACTTATACAACTATTTTTCTTAGTTTACCTAAGATAAGATTAAAATATGGCTGTACACACGAACATAACAAGTGCCTACATAGACTTCATGTATGTATGTTCAGGCTACCATCGAAAACTAAAAAAAATATATCTGCCTAGCCTTTTCCCAACTATATTGGGGTCGGTTTCCAGTCTAACCGGATGCAGCTGAATACCAGTTTTGTCCATGGAGCGACTACCTATCTGACCTCCACAACCCAGTCACTGGGCAACACGATACCACGTGGTAAGATTCTACCATCGAAAGTAACTTCGAAAAAACTACCGAGTTGATTTTGTCACGGTTTCTACCATAACTTATTGCATTTCATGGAAGATTTTGGTGTTTTGTTTTTATAATTGTCTATTATTAGACAGTTATTACAACATAACATCACCTGTAATCCCCGAAGGGTTAGGCAGTGGTGTTCCGAAAGTACACCCACATTTCGCCAGTTTTGTTTAAGTCCCTTGTTATAGGGGGCAAGCCTATTGCCATCAACCGAGCACAAACCCAGACTCCGACCTGCTAGAAATTCCAGATGGAAAAACCCAAAAACAGTTTGTCTGACCCGGGAATTGAACCCAGAACCTCATGCTCAGTAATACCTTGAGCTTGCGACCACTACATCAATGAGGCAGTAGACTGTTATTATTATTATTAGAAGTTTAATTTAATACCTACTCACGATTCAAAAACTTCTGGAACTGTCAAGTCGTGTTCTCATACAGAGAAGGAATTTATCATTGATTATCAAGTTGATTCACTGAGTGTTTTTGATTTTGTTTATTTTTAAGATAGTAGGTATGTAGTCTATTATTAGGTTGTCTATGTTGATTTAATTCTCATGCTTCGGAACTTCTGGAACTGTCCAAACCTCTTCTCATACACAGAAGAAATTAGAATTGATCACCACGTTTGTGCACTTAATGTTGATGATTTGGACCCATCAGTCTTGCAGCCTAATTTGAACACACTCCCAATGATAATCGATTTCATAGTATTGACAACTCAACGGTATCCATTGCGGTTTTTGCTAACGACCTCGTATTTATTGTGAGCAACACAAAGCAATGGATGTACCTCAACTGTCAAAATGGAAATGATTGTCATTAGGAAGTTCATGATGGATTTTTCATATTGATATAGTATTGTTTAAGATTAAAACTTAAAAAAAGTCTGTTTATACCAGAATTCTAAGTATTCTGGTGGTTGAGAATCAGGTTTGTAAACCTTCCGGCCATCACGGCATGTCGTGACTTGAACAGTTTAGCATCAAGCCGAGTGTAAAGGCCATTTTTTTTTAATACTTTCCCTCACTATTTTATTTGTTCTGCTCTTTCTGGCTTTTAGTTCTTTTCAACGATATTTTTTTTCTCTAGAATCTTATCAAGGCTGTATTAAAATAACTACCACAAGCATCCCGAGAAACTGTCTAAGCAAGGGGTATTGTGTCACCCAGTTCCTGGGTGGAGGACTTCCACAACCCGTTTACTGAGTAACACTATACATAAGTAGTCAAATTGGTAGTCGCTCTAAAATACTGGTATTCAGCTGCCGACCCCGATACAGTCGAGAAAAGATTAGGCTGATGATGATGAGTGCAATGACGTCAATCTTTGCTACCACCTTGCTGACTGGATAATATTTTGTTACCACGGCAAGAGGAATTCTCATAATGGTTCAAAATGATAGAAGAAGAAGATGCATGTTACGAGATGTGACCTTGAGACTATAAATTATGTCAAGAGTAAAGTTTTGAATATGAATGTGGATGACTATAAGAGTAGGGGATGATATGGATAGACAGTTGGTCACTACCGAGATGACTAATAGAGATGTATGGAAGAAGAAGACATGTTGTGCTGACCTCAAATAAATTGAGATATTGGCAAGAGAATGATGATGACCTTGAGTTTATAAAAAAGTCATAATGAGTAAATGCGTTCGAAGACCAATGATGTCATAGTGAGGTCAGACCTGACCTATCAATTAATTATTTAGTAGCCTCGTAAGTGGACTTTGTCCGGGTGGATTTTGGATTTTTCCATACAAACTTCACTTACCAATACAGAACAAAATTTGACATTAGTCATGTCATTCCTTACCGGTCGAGCTATATCTAACCAAACCAAAATCAGTTCAGCGATTCAGTCGTGAAAACGTAACAAACGTACAGACAAATAGACGAGACACTTCTCCATCTGATACTTCTCTAAAAATCTTAAATTAATTCACTGCTGTCAGTGAATTAATTTAAGATTTTTAGAGAAGCCTAAATCGGTTGGTCTAAAAACATGAAATTTTGCACAAGAGTTTATTTTATAACGAAAGTGAGTGCTAAGGAAGGATTTTTGAAAATTTTATCCCTAACGGGGTTGAATGGGGTATGAAAAATTGTATCGAATTTCGTAATTTTTGCCGATGGAAAATGACATTGGTTCGTGTATAATATAATTAATTTTGTACATATATGGACATTAAAAACTCCGTGATGTTCGAAGCAATTTAAAATAGGTATGAAAAAAAAAAAGTGTCACATTCAATAAAATTTTAACAATTTCATGGCCATAGTTCCTCTTTTCCCTCTTCCACCCAATACACTTTTATTTTTGTAATGAATTTTTATTTTATATCTTTGGGCATTTTAGGAATTAATAGAGAAACTCTAGACTCGTTTCCAATACCTCAATATGGTATTTAAAAATTACTCAATTTGTATTTATTTCTGAAAGTCATTATTTTTTGGTAAAAAGGTTAAAAAAAATACGAATATAATGACAGGTTTTTTCATAATTACGTTACCTACTATTTGTAAGAATATTTTTACAAGAAGTATTCGTATTAATTATTTTTATGTGTGTTAATACATGTCATGTTGTATTTACCAGAAATAATTGTTTTTTTTTTCTCAATTTGAAAACCGTAGCTACCTATTGTTTATTCTCATATTACTAATTTTTGTTATCAAGTGTAGGTACTAAAGTTATAAAAAACGTAAAAGTAGGAAACTTAGTTAAAAAAAAGTGAAAGCGATTTTAATAATAAAAAAAACTATTTATGATGTTGTTTTTAATTAGTATTAAACATACATTATTAAGAAAACGTAAATACTCTTATTTCTGAATAAAATTATAAAACGGTTGTATGGTGACTTTTTAATAAAAATATTTGGTAAAATATAATTATGTTGTAAAGAAAAAATAAATAGAGAAAATTAATAGGTAAAAAGTTTCTACCTATACGTATTCATTTTTTTATTTTTTTGTACAAAACGTGATCAAGCCAGTAACAAAATAAAACCTACCAATAGTATTATTTTGTAAAAAAACTTAAATATGAAAAAAACGCATGTCTGTATTTTTTAATTAAATTATTAATTAACTAATTATTAAAAGGATTAGGTATAAATCATTAAGGGCTCAAAAATGTTATAATAATAATAATACAATTCTGACAACATTACTTAAGTATTATTATGTCTATTAACACATTTTGTAATATTAATAAATGGTTAAAAAAAAAAACAAGTAAAACGTATTTTTCTATATTTTACTTAGAATCTCATGCTTTAAATGTTTTCCTAAATACCTACCTATACCTACATACCTACTTATGTAGGTAGGCATAGTTTGCTTTACAACATTTAATAATTAAGTAGATAGTAATAATAATTAACAAATCGTCCTTAAATTGATTATTTTTTAAGCCATTGATTTCTTATTTTCCATTATATCGCAAAAGTATTTAATAAAATAAATATAAAATTAAAGACGCTGTGACAGGACAGGACAGATTTTTTTAGAATGACCGTAGATACATTTAAAAATAGAAAAATAAAATTATTTGCTTTAATACGTAATGTTAATTAAACAAGGAATAATATAAAAAATAATAAACTGTTGAAAAATTATTATTTTCTATTTTATAGCAGAGGAAATATAGTGAAGGAAATTTTATACTTTACGTGAAGTTAATTGTGACAAAAATATTAATATAATTGAAAAAATAATATATTCTTGCTATCACAAAGTAATACAAGAATTAAAATAAATATTCATTTACTATTTATTGAGATTTAATTAATAAATTAAAGACACATTTTTCTGAGAATTACCGATACGGAATCTTTAGTGTTCTATCAAACAAAGAATTCATTAAAAATAAAAATAAAAAATATCCAAATATAATTGTCCATATTCTTATTAGTCTAAAACGAAACATTTTTTTAAAATTCTTTTGTAATATGACCCCAAAAAATAACATTGAAATGGTACACGGCAATAACGCCAAGCCGTCTGGTCAGTAAATGTGAAATAAAAATACTTTTACTACACGTAACAAAAAAAGGTGAAATATTTGACCTTATTCCAGACTCGTAGAGTGCATCCTGAGATCAATTTCGCGAAAACTACAAACAATTCCAAGAAAAATATCCATTCTAAAAATAGAACGACCAGACCCTTGCGTCTTTACGAGCTTCAGAGGCAAAAAAAAAGAAAAAATCAAAGAAAGAACGCTCCCCAAACAGATGGCCCGTTCTTCCTGAATCCAAAACTATATAATTTTCATCGAAAATCAAATTAAAACAGCGGAAAAAAGCGGTCGATTTAAAAAAAGTTTGAGGTCGCAAGCGCGGGCGCCGGACCGTTATGCGATCGAGACGTAGCTCTTAAAATTATAGTGCTGTCTCGCTCGCTCGCGCCCGCCTACCTCAGTCGCCCATCGAAAGGCGAGTTTATACCGCGGCCGTGAATTTTGATAGTCTGTCTGGCTTTTTTTATAAGGAAGATTTTTTTCCTGGGAAGTTGTGGAGTTGTGGTAATTGAAGTCTGGTGAAAGGTGTTATAATTAGTTTACTATGTTAAGATTAGATGCTCATTCAATGTTGACGGAATGACTGGAATGAAGGAAGCTGTTTTTTTTGTAATTTTATTAATTAGATGTAGAATTTTTGTGGTAAAATTGTAAAGTGTGTCCGGAAAATATTTGAAATACTTTATTTAACACGTTTTACTTAATAATTCTTAAGTTATTATGCAAAATAAGTACGCTCTGTTGTGCTATTAATAGTCACTAATTATTCTGTCACTTTAATTTATGACACGACAATGGAAAACAAAATTAATTTTATGTTAATTGGTTATAAAATGAATGATTAAACGTAATGGAATGAGTTGCGAGTTCATTATAAACGGATCAATAATTTCAGTTTTTTTAATATATGGGTCTGACTGTTGCTGCATCGATATTTATGTTGGTAATCACATCTACGAATCCATACAGGAGAAATAATTCTTAGAGTATGACAAATATATAAAAACAAAAAAATCTAAGATTGATTGAGGAGTACTAAGTAATTTATAATATTGCTGATGAAACTTTTAATAGAAATGAGAAAAAAAAAACTCTTTAAAAAACCAGAAACATGAATCTTGTATAGCGTATCTAAACAAAATTGCAACAAAATAGGCCAGTTAGAATATAATTGGGTACTAGTTGAAAAATTGAGACACATTGTGAAAGACATACTACGCATTGAAAATGAAACGAACAGACGATACGAACAAATAAAATGAAATTATATGCTTACGTCATTCAGACAAGAAAGTCTAACGAAATATGACTATCTCAACACCTACGATCCTACTGTATTAAGTAAAACACTACTTTTAGTGAAAAAATAACCAATTTTTATAAGTACCAGTACTTGCCATGGAATATAATGTACAATAAAATGTGTAACTTACAATGCAATTTCAAGTTATTGCAAACATATTATTTTCATAAAAATTTTATGAATTTGTCACAGAACACATAAATGGCGCTGGAAATATAATATTTTTAGGTATTAAAAACTAAAAATATCGTCATAAAAATTTTATGGTGGGTTTTATATGCAGTAATTTGTTGTAACTGTTTTCTGAACGCATTGGGCTTCTTTGTATTTTATTATTTTTATTGAATTGTCTACGTAGTTGTCATAATTTTGATACTTAACACAATACTTCTAAATTATCGTAAATAGTTAATTTCGTTACAAAAATATTAGCCAGTCAGCGATGTGGTAGCGGGGCTGAGTTTTCAAGGTGTGCTTGACATATACAAGGTCAAATTAAATTAGCAAGCGAAACTCCACGAAATATAAAAAAAGTTTTTTTTTTTGAGTCAACGATTTCTGGTAGTGGTGTTACTTGAAGTGTAAGTTGAGAAAGTCTGTTTTCAGCAAATTTTTTTTTGACCCTGTATTAAGGTATCACCACTCCGTGATGTTGTGTTCTTTGAATTCAGTAAGATAATGTTTTCATCAGAATAGTTATTTCAGTAGTATACTAAGCCAGAAGAATGGTTGATAGTTCGACACTTTGGGAAGACCAGAGGGTTGGCACTGTGAATGTTTAAAAGAAATCCTTTAATGTTTTTAAGACACGTTTCTAAATGACAGTGGCGTGGGAGTAGTATATTTTCTTCTTTTAGAAATGGCCTGGACATCTCCCATTAATATTGAGATGATGGTTATAAGAGATGTATGGTAGACTTTAAGCCGTTGGTCCCGGCTGTTATTCGTGGATCTTTGAAACTCGTTACGGGTTGTCAGAAGTCCGAAAGTCTGACAACCAGTCTTTCCAAGAGGTATCGTATTACTTAGTAACTGGGTTGTTTCAAGCTCCTTGTACAATACTGGTATTCAGGTACATCCTGTTAGACTGAAAACCGACCCCAACATAGCTGGGAAAAGGCTAGGCAGAGAAAAACGCAAATAAATTGGTATAAAAGGCAGGAAAATGCTGATGAGTTACCCATTTTCATTTTCCCACTTTTCTTGCACACATTACAAATGACAATATCCTGTAACTTAAAACGCTCTTCATTCCTAAAGATAAACTTCTTTCCAAGCAATAACAGACGTGCCCTTGAAAAACCCGTCAAGGCCCTCCACATATTATGCAGTAGACCTATTTTTAATTATACCAAGTCCTGTTGAAGGTATGAAATATTTTTAAACTTGAAGTACTTACATGCAGCCTTGACCAATACTGTAACCAGTTTGCGACGGGGTGAACAGAATACCAACATTTAATTCTGTTCGGAGCACTTCGACGCGCGAGGAATGTACCGGACTATCGCATTAATTTAGATTGCTCTTTTACTCGTTTAGTCGTGATGGTTCCGTTTCCAAAGAGTGCGAAACGAAACCCTAAGCCTCCGCTGTCCGTCCGTCTGTCAGCGAGCTGTATCTCATGAACCGTAATAGGTAGAGAGTTGAAATTTTCACAGATTGTGTATTTCTATTACCACTTTAACAACAAATCATCATCATCATTTCAGCCGAAAGACGTCCACTGCTGAACATAGGCCTTCCCTAAGCACCTCCACTTCGACCGATTCTGTGCTTTCCGCATCCAGTGGATTCCTGCGGCCTTCACAAGGTCATCGGTCCATCTTGTGGGAGGCTTTCCAACAACAACAAATAATAAAAATTAAATAAAGTTAATAGTTAAAGGGGGTCTCCATACAAGAAACGTGTTTTTTTTGGCGTTTTTTGCTCGTTCTTAATACAATTCGGAATCCTTCGTGTGCGAGTCTGACTCGCATTTGGCCGGCTTTATTTACTGTAGAGATTTTTGAGTTGAGTCAAATCTAGTGTTTTTTAAGTAAAGGAACCTTTTACTTAAAAAAAGACACTCAATGATTAGAGTTTTAGATAGGAATCTTAGTTTTGTGAAGACTGGAATTAAAGACTCTTTGAAAACTGCTTCAATAACTTAACAGTTACGGGTAACCAGTCATACCAAGGGGTATGAGGAGGTTAGACAGGCAGTCTCTCCTTGTAAAATTCTGATATTGAGCTGCATCCAGTTAGACTGGTAGACGACCCCAACTTTGTTGGAAAAGACCACACAGATGCTGACGAAGCTGACTGGAATGAGATAATTATGTATAATGACAAATAAGTTAAAGTTCTTCGAACACTTCATTCTGTCTCATAGACATTTCTCAAAGACTGGAGACTAATACTAAAATACAGCAGTTTTAAATATATTTAACACACCAGCGTCAAACCTACAAGGAAAATCACTAAAAGTCCGCAAACGTATCTGAAAATTATTCTCAAACACGCCACTGCAATATGCACTCCAAAAATCTGCACTTAAAGTTAAAATTCGCTTGCAAGAGCATCGCGAGTGCTATTTCCAGCACCGTCGGTCGAGATTGTTGCTATGGCAACGTTTAATTTATGAATGAATTTATGACTGCGGGCCGCAGCGAGTGTATTCTATGCTAACACGAAATATTTATAGCATCGCTCTTCTCTTGTGAGGACACCATGGCTTATTGTTCCATCTTTTGTACCGTCAGTGCCAACACTTGCACTACGAAAATAGCCCTTACTGCTACGGCATAAAGGTGTTGACAATGTCAAATTGTTATCACTGTCGTGCGGTTGACTACGTCGGTTTACTCATCAGTGGGCTTGTAAAACTTAATACCTTTTAGTCTATGAAGCAAGTGTAATATAGACTTAACTTCAAAAGATAGAGAGAGAAGAGTAATATGACACTTACGACTGAGTGACAAACAAAACACAATTTGAAGTCATCGTTAATTCTCATGCTGTCCCTGTCATTTTGAGGTGTATTGTAGCGACAGATATACTTTTAAGAATGTCTGAATGTTAAGTGTTGTAAAATAGGGATTAGCATTAGAAAAGTCAGACGCTCGGTTTTGTACAAAAATAGATGTTTTTTTTTAATAAATACAAGACAAAATAATCGTTTTAACTAAGCTGGTACCTATTTACGTACTTACTACTGCAAATTAAAAACTTGGAAATGAATACTTTGTGCAATGAAATCTATAGAAATAAGTTACAGTTTAGATCTGGACATGTGCAGAACTAAAAGTAATGGCTGAAAATTCCTGAACCACGTTTCCCAGCAAATGACCAAAATCATTTTTTACTGTATCCCTAACTTTCACTATAAAACAATGTATAATTATCAATTTATCAACCAAAAGACAGGACAGGAAACAAAAAATACATAAATATAATAAAAGCCATTACAGAAGTAAGTCTTCCGTAAAACGCAGTACTAACCCATTTCACCCACAAACTTTATTAAAACGTATACAATACATATTCCTCAGAAACAGAAAAAAAAAACGAAAAAGTACTTGATACTTGCATCCCGACAACATAAAAACGTTGCACGGATAATCAGTGAAGTTTTTACACTACATTCTTTCTTGTCTAGCCTCTTAATTGACTGATTTAAGAGCTATTTATAACCATCTATATATAGACGACGCTGTTGCCAGGCGGTGCATCGTTAGGCTCGATACTCACTTGTGATTATACGACTTTTATGTGCGACAAGTCGTCGTTACGATAAATAATGTATGTTAAAATGTTGGCTGTGTAATGAAGGTTCTTGAAATGTTTTGAGGTTAAATTAATGTTTTATTAATTTGTGAGTTTGTCGTTATAATTTATTGAGGAATTTATAATTTTGAGTTAATTATGATACAAAGAAAGGGTTTTATTAAATATTTTCATCTGTAAATAAAACTGTTAATTACTGCTGTAATTAACAGTTTTACTTATTTACGATCGTTGCAATATAATCGAAGAATAATGATAAAAAACGTGTTTTGGACAAAAAATTACTATACAAAAGCATTTCACAAAAATTTTAACAGACACAAATAGAAAACTGTTTATCCGTCTGTCACTTAAACCCATTAAATAACTTGATTTCCTTAATAAAACCCAATAAACGTCTCAAGCTTCCTACCGAATGATAAATTAGACCCAATTTAAAGCTCCCAAGTCTTAATAAGCCGACCAAAATTAAATATTAATCGTCGCCGCGATTAGTCGAGCGTGTCTAACCGGCCTTACGACATAATGCGGTATTGTTTCTTTCATAAGGCATTAATTATAATTCCTTTGCTTTAGTGAAAGTCGTTTTTTTATTAATTAACTTACATGGTAATTACATTGGCTTATTAAGTTTTTTATTAATCATGAGCAGGTTAAATTTACTAAGTAACTTAGTTACTAAGTTACGTCTAACCGTATAGCAAAAATCTTATTGATAGCTCGATTAGTAAAACTAATTAAATAAAATACGTTGCATTTTGCTAATTAAGCAGCGCATATTTAACACTTGCAGTCATCAATGTATTTCTAAAATTAACACATTAATGAGTAGTAATCATTTACGTGTTAAACGGAGAATCTTTAATGCATTTACGTTCTTTCACAGTGGAATACAAATAGACTTCTCAAACGTCAAATTTCAGTCATTTTCGTACATTTAAAAACGACACAGGTATTCTAAAACGCTTGTAGGAATCAAATACTCACACATACATTAAAAAATGCAAGGGAAACACTAAACCAGCGAATGAATTTTCAAAAAACAAAAACTTAAAAATAAAGTACCAAGACTCCGACGGTGCGCTATATCGATCGAAATACAAGTTCCGAACAAAAAGTGGACCGGGATCACCCGCCTTGCTCGCACATCCGCGCCACCACCGCGAGCGAGGGAGACGGAGACATCGTTGCGCGCGCCCACGTTTCAGTAGGACGGTACATTGAACTCTATTTGAAGTGCGAACAAGAGAGATATGTGCGTCTCTTTCTAACGAAACGACATAGCGCTAGCATTCGGATTTTGAAACATACCCTATTCGTCTACGGTCGGGGTACGAAAATTCCATTCTATATTTCGTTTCGGCATTCTGAATTCGAATTTCTTTTCTGTAATTTCGGGTTCGTAGAGAATTTTCGTCGTGTTTTCGGCGTGTGAAAGTGTGTTAGGCCTAAATTTGTGTTGCTAGGTACGAATTGGGAACTGTTTAGTGTGAAAAAATGCTGTGTTTAATTCGGTGATAATCGGATAGTGATAGTGATTATTCTGAAGAACGTGCTTCAAAAATCACGGATGACACTTTTTGAAAGGATTTGTAAACTGAGCTGTGGTACTACCGGTGACGTGGGGAAAACTTCCATGATAGGTATGTAATTTATTACCTAATTAAATATTTCACCCCTTTTGTTCAAGGGGTTGAGTAGGGTCCAAGGGGAGATTTTATAAGTTTCATATTTTAGAACCACATGTATAGAGTAGCATTATGCAAAAAAAAAAAATTGGTCGAAGAAACTTTAGAGTTTCATTAAAAACTTAAATGACTGAAAATAATTCCCAATTTTTATAATAAACTCAACCCTATGCAGTCCACTGCTGGAATTAGGACTTTCCAGCCAAAAAAATCTCGTAATTTCGACTAAGGACCAAGTCCATTCAATCCGTAGTCATTTTCACGGTTCTGTCATCAGGTAGGGTCAATCTATCCACTAATGTCCACTGCTGGACAAAAGAGGACATATCTAAATTCAGAAAAAGAAGAGAAAATACCAACCTATGGCTATTGACCAAATTAGATCACTTGCGTTGGTGGCCAACCCATACCCATCATCATTATCTGCGTAGCCTTTTCCCAATAACGTCAGGGTCAGCTTCCAGTCTAACCGGATGCAGCGGAATACCGCTATTAACATGGAGCGACTGCCTATCTGACCTCCACTGGCCAATACCCCCAAGCCAACTATTTTCAAACTAACATCTCTGAGAATACCCTTAACAACGGCTTGACTTTTCGTCTAAGATATGGACAGGTCTCATTGAGAAAAGAACGGTCACCCATCTACTTAGTGACCGCAACATAAGCAGCTTTACCTCGAAAATTTATCCTTCCACACGTTTGAACTGAACCTCTGCCTTTTATAGGCTCTCCTTATAAGTGCTGAATTGAGAATTAATTCTCCCACTATAGGTACTAGTTCTTAATATCCATAAAAAAAACTATTTCATTAGATTCCCAAATAACATAACATAACATCACGCCTTGTTTCCCCGAAGGGTTGGGCAGAGGTGTCCCTGTAGTAGGTACACCCACATTTCGCCAGTTATGTTTAAGTCCCATGTAATAGGGGGCGAGCCTATTGCCATCAACCGGGCACAAATCCAGACTCCAGGCTGCTACTGAGAAATTCCAGATAGAAAAACCCAATAACACTTTGCCCAACCCGGGAATCGAACCCAGGACCTCATGCTCAGCAGTAGCGCTTGCGACCACTAGACCAACGAGGCAGTTCAAAAATAGTATAGTTCAAATTCCCAAAAATATCTTACTTTATTCTCCTAAATAAATTATTTTATATTATAAAACCATTGGACTTGCCTTACTTCCAATATTTTTTTTTAATAGGGGTAATTTCTCCCCTAACAATAGGGGGCAAGTAATACTGTCAAAAATTAACGAAGGGTACAAACTACCCCTCTACCTACCTTTTGAGAAAATTAAATTAGTGTTAATGTGAATTTTTGTAAGTGTTTTTACCACAACAATCAATTATTCAGGCATTCAGGAGTTATAAAGTCACTGAAAAATTTCCTGTGACAAATAAAAAATGACATTGATATCATGTCAAAATTTGACAAGCAGCCAAAAGTGAGTCTGATAACTTGCAGGTCATAAACGAAATACACAAGAGATTAATTTACAATAAATTAATTTTAAAAATACAATTCCCCCTGTTATCCTGTGGATGCCTAGTCCCCATTTCTAGAAAAAAGGACCAGTAATTTTATCGAGTCATAAGACAGTCCCCCAGTCTAAGAAAAACGCCCACCCTTCACCACTTCCTAGTGCTTTAGCTATGCTCCACACTTACTATCGTCCTTAATAAGTTCAGATCTAGTCTTCAATTGATTGATTACTCAATCAATCAAGGGCTCTATAAATTCCACTGTTGGACGAGAACCCACCCCTATACATATTCCTTGTAAAGTGAGAAAGTCTTCGGTTAGTAATAACCTTGAATTTCTCACCTCCATTAAGTTCTTATGTCATACCGTTTACTTAGATTTTTTATATATAGCTACCTAATATTAGTTAGCAAAAAAAGACGACTAATAGATGTAGAAGTATGAAGAAAAATACATGTTGAAATAACCCCAAATAAATTGGGATACGAGCAAAAGAACTATGATGATATAGTTAACCAATGTCCTTAAAACTAGACCGTCTGATAAGAACAATCCATACTTACCTTTTACAAAAAATGACGTCATAATTAGTCCATTGTCTTAAATCAAACTAGCAAGACGTATAGCGAAGACGCAATGATCAGTAGATGCCAGACACGACACCCACTCAACTGTCGAAATAATATCAACTCCTACTCCATCCATAAACTCACGTCGTCTTATAAGTAGAAATAACAGAACGCCACCTGCTACGATCCTCACATACTCCTTTTGCCTCGTTTACGTTCATACATCTGGTCATACACGCACGCCGGTTGCGAGTACTACGCACCTGACCTTTCTGAAGAACATCACCAATAAGGTCACTATATGCCCTTCTAGGGCGTCCCCTCCCTGCATTTCTACTCACATCTGTCTTGTACTACTCTCCTTGAAAAATTCCTTAGTACTTAGTATATATACTTTCTTTCTAAAATATGACCCAAAAGACCAGTTTTGAGAAAGGTATTAGCCCCTAAGCACATGCCCTTTGGACGTTTCAGGGGGTACTTCTAATTACCTCGAATACCCAATGAGATACTCAAAGAAAATCATCAAAATAATCAATCATCAAATATCCAAAGTATGAATTACCTTCTGCCATTGCAATCTATGGCTAGAAATAGGCCTCAACAAAGATTGTCATAGTTATTCATATGCCCTAAAAAAAAACAGCAAAAACTCTAAAAAGAAAAAAACAAGTGAGAATCACGTTGAGGGAGGAAGCCCTTACAAGGAAGGTAGTGATGAATTAATTTCTCTAAACATAATCTTTACAAACACTAGTTCGATAATACCTATAATGATAAACTTGCTAGGTTTGCAAGAGAGAAACTCTCAAGAAAGATCTGACGTGTAAATATAACCTAACCTAGACGAGCACGTGGCCGCATGAAAAATCTAGATACGTAACGAACGTGTGACGTAGAACCTAGAGTTGATTCAATAATTTCTACGACCGTAAAATCTTTACTCATTCGGATCCGAGGACCATACATACATAAACTCACGCCTTCTTCCCACGGGGGTAGGTAGACACTAAAGTTACGATCCTTACATACTCCTTTTGCTTCGTTTACGTTCATACATCTGGTCATACACGCACGCCGGTTGCGAGTACTATGCACCTGAGCTTTCTGAAGAACACTACCAATAAGGTCAGTCTATGTCCTCCTAGGGCGTCCCCGGAGTTTCCACTCGCATCTGCCTTGTAAATAGCTTTTGTTAGTCGCCTTTCATTCATCCTCTCAACATGTCCAAACCATCTAAGCATACTCTTTTAAATTTTTGTCACTACCTCTAGGACCATTTTCCCTTTCCTTTTCCCCAGAGTCCTATACACACACTTTAAAAAGGCTATTATTACGTAATAAATCACACAATATGGTTTCAGATTCTAGAATTAGTTCCATAGAATAGAAATTTCAGCTTCAAGACTATTTTCGTCACAACTTTCCCTAAAGGAAATGGTCCTAAGGACAGGTCCTAAAAAAACTGGTCCTTCGGATGTTTTTTAACCCTTATCCAATGAAAAACAAACATATTCATAGGTCTGACTCCAGGAATAGTCAATTCAATATCAGGACCATTTTTGTCACAGCTATTCCTAACCTAACCTAGCTTATTGTGCGTATACACCATACTTCAAAACAACAACACAGCTTTCCCTAAAGGAAATGCTCCTAAGGGCTAGTCCGAAAAATCTGGTCTTTCAGTTGCAATCCTAATCCAATAATATGTGTGACCTTTGACAAACATATTCACGGGCCAGGACTCCAGGAGTAGTAAATTCAATATCAGGACCATTTTTGTCACAGCTATTCCTAACCTAACCTAACTTATTGTGCGTGTACACATCTTTATATATATAATTCTTCTGTGAGTGTGTATGTCACTGAACTTCTCTCAAACGACTGGACCGATTTTGATGAAATTTTTTGTGTGTGTTCAAGGGGATCTGGGAATGGTTTAGATTCACAATCGGACCCGATAGGTGGCGGTATTCGGTCAGGACAACGTCTGTCAGGTCCGCTAGTACTTTATAAAGTATAGGTATTACTATCTGACATTGCATTACATAATAGCTCGTTGAATGACTTGGCAATCTTGCATTATTTCCATAGAATATAATATTTAGTTTCAAGACCATTTTTGTCACACCTATCCCTAAAGGGAATGGTCCTTAGGGCTGGTCCCAAAGAAACTCTTCTTTCGGTTGTTTTACAACCTTGATAATCCAATGTGCAACCTTTGACACACTTATTCTCGAACCAGGAACAGAAAATTCAATTTCTGTACCATTTTCGTCACAGCTTACCTTAAAGGGAATGGTCTTTAGGGCTTGTTGCCCTGGTCCATTAAACTGGTCCTTACCAACCTTAGGGCTACTGCGGCCCTATAATAACCCTTCGATAGACAAATATGCAATCTTTGTCAGTTATTTGCACCCAAGTCTTTTGACACTACACTGCTCACTGTCCTCCCATACCTATTAACACTGTAATTTGAAATCATTGTAAAAGCCAATTATATTATTCTTAAAAGAATAACCGTGGAGTTTCTTGCCGGCTCTTCTCCATAGGAAGCGACCAATTGGAACCGTGCACCTAGCTTCTGACGTTTCATAAGTGCCCATGTATGTTTATGTGAAATCAAATATTTTGAATTTGAATTAGTCTAACTCACAACCAATTTCGCCTGCTTAATAAAACTGCTTCATCATTATTATACATGGTTTACTCAAACAAGGCTTTTTTATTTAACGTATTTCTAAGAACAGAATAAGAAAATTGTATGGAAGGACCAGTTTGGTCTTTAGAGATTGCCCTTGGTCATAAGGGCAAAAGAGCCCTGCATGACCCTTTGAGCGAATTTTGACAGCTTCCTCGTAAGCCCTTTGAAAGTCTTCAGACTGGCTCTACATTTAAATTGTCTCTTAATTAATACGTTGTACTATATATATTTATGTACCTATAAGGTACAGCTAAGCCATCTCTGAATAACATATTTCTAAGCAAGAGAAAATGGTAGGTACTTAAGGGTACCCTAGTCAGTCATTCTTTCATACTAATGTTATATGGAGTTTACTCCACTGTTTGATAGTGTGCATTAAAAATTATATCTACTTTTCTCGTCATTATCTAGCCCTGTACGGAAACAGAATTTAAAATAAAAAAAACGTGTGGCACTCGGGGACTGCCGCGGTAAAGCTATTGCATAGCATTTGTAACCTCCATGACAACATCACGTTGTCATGGGAACCGTCATTACATGGTAGGCGGAGTGGGGGGTGTTAGGTTTTATTTTCGTTACGTTACGGAATTTCTTGATTCGGTCGCCGCGCTCAAAGCCCGCGATAAAAGCTATGCAATAGCTTAAAAAAATTGGTTTGAAAGTTACGAGCGTCCAAAATTCCATATTTCAACTCTAATTGTAACGCATATTTGGACGTAAATAAATAACTCCCAGAGTATGAAAATTGCAAAATTGTTACTGTACAGGGACAGATAATTTATTCAAGAATTCAAATAACTTTATTTTGAATTAATATATCCAGTAGTTTTTTTTATAATATCTGTACGCCCTATGGTTTCGTTGTCGTTACAAATTATTGTCTATTTCACTATACATAAATAAATTAAAACTAAGTAGGTATATAAACTAAATAGCATGCATATTAAGCCAAGACCACCAACGAGTTCATGTCATCGACTAATGCAACTGTTGCCTTTTGATTAATGCTTTGCGTAACCCTTCACAGCTTTTCAAAACCCTTTGACACTAGTACGACAATTCTTAAAGGGTTTTTAAAGAATTTATTTGCCTTTTTACAACACGAACTTATTAAATTCAAGTAAATCGGGAAAAATAAACCATTGTACAAATAGGTATAATATTATATTTTAGTCCCATTTATAAGGATGCCCGACGTTATTAACTCGACACTCGTCTACTAATAAATTCCTGATGGAGAAAACTAAATAAGCCTCAGCTCGATCCTGGAAATCAGACCCAGGAAAGTTTTCACCTTTCTTTAAGTACAAACTGAACTCTAATGACTGTTTAAAATACTATCTACATCATCTGCATTAGCCTCTTCCCTTTTGAACCATGCTTTCCTGGTCCGTACGAGAAAAACTACTCCTGATAAAGCTCATAAATATATTTTTAAATATCACCAGCAGAGCCCCGCGGTTTCACCCGCATAAGTCTCGATCCCGTGGAAATATCGGGATAAAAAGTATCCTGTGTGTTATTCCAGGTTATTTTAATCCAAAACCGTTCAGCCGTCCTGGCGTCATTGAATAACATAAATATTATAGGATCATTTAAGAGCATTAGGTCCCTAAATGTAGTACATTTATTTAGCCCTTTAAATGCAAAGCTACTTCCCAAAAAATAAAGTGTTAAACTGGTCCTAGACAAAATTAACACCTAAACATACATTTCCAACTTGCTAACTACTGTCAAATCGTATGTGTCAATATGATTCCGTACTACGTCAAATTCCAACTTTCTATAATCAAAGAGATTCTGAGAAAACCGTTGTTAATTATTCGTGGTCCTTTCCGGGGAGTATTATTCTTGTCCTTTTTAGGGGACTATTCTCTATAAGCCCTAAAAAGAGCTAACTGGACCACAATTAAAACGCCCTAGTTTTGATTATTTTATTTCTGGTTCAGTCTTCACAGGGTATTTTTTTTTTTCTGATTCCTAGCAAATGGTTTACTTATATTTCATAGCCAAATAGCCAAAAATGAATCTATTTCATTAATGGAAATCCCTTAGACAACAATAGCGTCTCCTGGAATATTTCAGTTTCTTAACTTAATAGTATTTTTTTAAATTAATTTTAGTCCAGAAAAATATTAAAAACGTCATAAAATTTACTTAGGAAGTCCAGGCTTTACAATAAAAATCAAAAATCTATGCTTAATAAGCGGGCATCCTTCCATTTTAAATTAATACGAAAATGTTATGCCAATATTTACAACTCAATTACACCGTAACAGCTAAAGCGAACTAGATAAAATAAAGAACACAGATATAATAAACCCTGGACTAACAGACAGGATAATTTTCATCCTTAAAAATGTACTCAAAATCATATAAAACCACTCGAACGAACATAATAATTTTCGTCTTCCCCACCTTACTATTAACGCCATCTATTAGCAGAATATGGCAAACTATATCTAGTTTTACATGCTTTGATAACAATGTAGGTACTTATTTAGAATTTGTTGAATGTTATTATTGCTATAGTCAATTATATTTATAAAGACTGACTGCTTCTTTGGTCGAGTGGTCACAAGCAGGACTATTGGGGGTCCTGATGGTTTCGACCTGTATGTAAGGCAAAGTGTTATTGAGGTTTTTCCATCGGGAATTTCTCAGTAGCAGCTCGGAGTCTGGATTTGTACCCGGTTGATGGCAATAGGCTCGCCCCCTATTACATGGGACTTAAACATAACTGGCGAATGTGGGTGCCCTTGAAGAATACAGGAGATTTTTTCAATTTTTTTTTTTTTTATGTCATGTTATTACATAACATTTTATCTTTGTACATTATGTTATCACAGTAACGGAAGACCATGACCTACGCAATACATACATACTCATTTTACATACAATCATTATTTTCCACGCAATTCAACAGTGGAAGTCGACTTCAAGGATATTTCTTGTTACTATGGGGAGTTTGTTTTAACATTACATAACATTACGCCATGTTTCCCCGAAGGGTTGGGCAGAGGTGCATCTACAGTACACCCACATTTCGCCAGTTATATTTATGTCCCATGTAACAGGGGGCCAGTCTATTGCCATCAACCGGGCACAAATCCAGACGACGGGCTGCTACTTAGAATCACGCAAAAACGGCTGAACGGATTTAGATGAAATTTGGCACACAGATAGTTTATAATCTGGATTGACACATAGAATACCTACTTTTAATCTCGGTAGTATGTTTCCGTGGGATATTTCCCGAATATAACACAGGCGAAACCGCGACCAAAAGATAGTTTTAAATAAAATATGAAATACAATAGACGTGGATACATATAAAACACTGTAAGAAATCGACACGTGTTTCACCTTTCAACGAGGCATCCTCAGGATGACGATTGACTTGTTACGAACCCGAACACGGCGTGTTGCCACACCGAGCGCTGAACGCAGAGACAATTTTTTTTAAACTAAAAATGGTTTTGGGGCAGACTGGACCACGAATTAGGGGTATTTTACCCCAAATGTTGTCACTAGGGTAAACTACCTCTATTTATCGTCGTTTGTCCCATAAATCCCAGGTTTGAACCTTGGTGCGGGCACAGGTGTACAGGACCTTGGCGAATCTCCTTGAAAGATGATGATAATAACCTGAAGGTTTAAGAAACTGCTTTCCTTAGAGTCTTTAATACGTCAAATTGCTAGCATTGTCCTCTGTTATATCGAATATACTGCAGCATTAATTTTAAAATAAATATTTTTATGGTAAAGTTGGGGATTAATGATAAGTACTACGTTATGACAAAAACACGATTCCATGAAATTTTCTCGGCAGAAAAATATTACAAAGTTACCTCCAAACCGAACAATAAACCGCCTCGACTTTGACTGCCTCGTTGGTCTAGTGGTCGCAAGCACTACTGCTGAGTATGAGGTCCTAGGTTCGATTCCCAGGTCAGGCAAAGTGTTATTGGGTTTTTCTATCTGGAATTTCTTAGTAGCAGCCCGGAGTCTGGATTTGTGCCCGGTTGATGGCAATAGGCTCGCCCCCTATTACATGGGACTTAAACTTAACTGGCGAAATGTGGGTGTACTATAGATACACATCTGTCTAACCCTTAGGGGAATACAGGCGCGATGTTATGTTACTAAGCCGCTGGTATTAAAAAAATACTTCGAATTAGATCATAAAACTTTGCATAATATTAATAACTGAACTAAGTACAAAGCAGAGACTACGTTTTTTCAAATTCAAATTCATTTATTTCGTGAGCATTGGTTACATACAGAAGGTGTTATAATACATAAGACCCGAGCTGTGTCCCGCTAAAAGGCATACAAAAGGTTTTAAAAGTAAAAAGAACCAAAAAATACAAAACAAAAAATAAAAAAATAATGTCACTAATTCATTAATTCAACAATAACCAAAATGAACAAAATTATTTAGTATGTCATATAACATAAGAACAGATTGGATTTAGTTTACAATCAAAGTTAAAAAAATATTTATCTAAGTTACCATTATTTTTTAATGACCTAAACTATCGGCGCCTTGGAGCCTTCTCCCCGCCCGCTCAGTGTCCCTCTCACTCAGCCCGCGAGCAGTAGTTTGCGAGCAAGATAAAGTGTGAAATTTTGCTGTGTGTATTATGGACTCCTGAGAACAGTACACGTACTTGAGTAGTAAGACTTTGTCCTTGAACTGGCCGAGTGTAGTACGAAATTCTAATAGAACGCGAGGCCAGCTTATACTGGTTTGCTTACCACTGATGAGAGTCTACGTAAATCAATCTGCCTAGGCTTTTCCCAACTATGTTAGGGCCGGCTTCTAGTTTAACTGAATCCAGCTGAATTTCAGTGTTTTACATGGAGCGAATGTCTATCTGACCTCTAAAAAAAGCTATTTTTTTTTTAACCGGCTAAGTGCTTGTCGGACCACGCACAATGAAGGGTTCCGTAGTTGGGATCAATTTATCCCAAATACAAACTTAACGTTGTAGTTAAAAAACATGTTCTCCCATATACATTTCAACTGCAAATGAAAGTTTGTACGCACAATATTGAGAGATTTACCATGTTATTTTAAGACCATAGACTTCTTATAGGTTTTCATGTAATCTATGAGTAAAGAACCATTCTCTGCATTTTTTTAAAAATTTAGGCTCAGTAGTTTCGGAAATATTGGTCAATTTTCATCTATTTTCTTCAATGTCTTTAATTTTTTTTATTTTTAAAATTATAAATAAAATATATATTAGATCCTCGCAACAAGCCCTTTCATTTTATGTGTCACACTCACACGGTATTGTTTGCAAAACTTTTTTTTTTAAATTTTCTTATTTACATCCCAAAAGTGTCCCCATATTCAAAATTCATTTATTTACGTTACACGTCCGTGTTTGGGTCACAGAAATACATAATGTGTACCAAATTTCAACTTAATCGGTCCATTAGATTCGGTGCAAATTGGCTGTGACAGACAGACACACGAGTGATCCTATAAGGGTTCCGTTATCTTCCTTTTGAGGTATGGAACCCTAATAAAAATGAGTTAGAGTCACATACTTTTAAAAAAAAAATCCTTTGCATAAGCAGTATGAACTCTGCCGTACCCCGTAACTGTCGCGTCGTGATGGTTGGTCTCCGGCCCGTATCTGCAGATCTAGTTTGAGTCTGACTGGTGTCATTGCCTTTCGAACTGTCTGTGCGTGTCCACTGTTGCGTACGGCACGGCAAATCGACGACACTTTGACGGATGCGTCTGGCCTTCATTATTTCTAAACATGTGTAGTGAAGTATGGTCATTCGATTCTAAATTATGTTCTCCAGGCGAAAATAAAAGTTGGAAAATTTTATAATATTGCCTTAAACTGGAAGATTTTAAATCGTTTGTAAAAATATTTAAATGAACTGTCTAAATGCAATTACCGAAACTATTCTAAATAGTCTGCATACACACCAACTCCAAATCAAATATTTTGTGAATCTTCTTGAGAAAAACAGTTTACCTACATTTCGCCAGTTATGTAAAAATAAGTGAAACAAAATAAATGACAAATTTCCGGCACGTAGTATGACCACCGTAGAAACGAAAGACAAAATGACAGATTGTAGAAAGATTTTTACGACGCGATGTGAAGCAAAGAAAGGTCACCTTGTATGTATTTTACATTACATTACATAGCCGTTATTGTCCCACTGCTGGGCAAATGTATGTATACAGGGTCAAATTAAATTAGCTAGTGAAACTCCGCAGATGTGTTGGATATCGATATCTAAATAGGATAAAACAAAAAAAAAATTGATAACGCATAATGCTTTTTCGTTGCGTGACAGTTTCCACCAGTCAACTCCTACCGCAAGCCGCTTTAAGGTTGAACTAGTAGCGGGCTCGAACTCACTGGTGGGCTTGGTCAAAAAGTACGCTATCTCACCTGGCATCGTGTCCGACAGAGATAGTATCAGTGATGAGCAGTTAGACGCTGGTCTACATGCACAATGGTTAGTTCGCACACACAAAAACACCGTTCCGAACTATTTTAGTAAAACGAGTGCGTAAAAAATTACGAAAAGTCCTTTGGAAAATGGAGTTATATGAAAAAATCTATTACAAATAAAGTTTATTGAACTCTTCAAAAGTTAAACTTTGTCGGTGCCGACTTTGTTTTGGAGATTTTACACTTCTTTTATTATTTATTTACGCCCAAAGTTGCGTTAAAATTTTGCAAGAAAAACGAATCTTTGTTGGCTCATATTTTTTTTATTTACTATTTTGTTTCCGCACAGACAAAATTAATAATGCGACATAACGATATCATGTTTAACTTTGAACGTACAATGTTAAACAGTGGAGTAAAATCCCCTCGAAATTTGTATGGAAAAAATATCAACTAGTTCCACCTTAAAAAACTTCGTTCCAAAAAGACGCATAAAAATCACGTGTCCCTCCCAATACCTTACTCCAAAAATCCCGTACAACAATGCGGCCGCGCCTCACTCACACAGCAACACTGCACAGCTCGCGTATCTCGGTAGCCGCCCGACCGGATCATGCGCTCGTTATGTGGCTCTGAATCACAGGGGTTACACCGGCGAAAGGTCAGGCGCGAGCGCACACGCGGACGGTGTTCTCGGAGACTCATTTTTGCTACGATTTTTATTGAAGTGAAAACTTCTTTAGGCGTGTTGGGCATTTTTGAGATGGGACTAAACCATTGATTTCGCGATACCATTTTTGAAAACGCAATTGTGCTCTTTATTTATATTACTTTACGGATCAATGTTCTATGCATGCATTTTTACTTTAAAGGTTTTGTAAACGCGATTGTGCTCTTTATTTATATTACGTTACGGATCAATGTTCTATGCAAGTATTTTTACTTTAAAGGTTTCGGAAGTATTTTTTTTGTAAACGCTATTGTGCTCTTTATTTAGATAAGGTTACGGACCAATGTTCTATACAAGTATTTTTCTTCCACCAAGGCGATCTTGTTCGTTTTCACTTCTGTCTGCACTCCCGGAGTGCCACCACTTTTTTGGTATATATATAATTAATCTCCATTTTCCTGGCCTAGCGGTAAGGAGTATCAATTCAAAAGAATAAAAGGCAAACTTATATTTACCAAAGCCAATTAAAAATCCGGAGTTACACGTAATCTGTTCGATTTATGTCCTAACACGTGTGAATCCGGATTTTTAATTAGTTAAAATGTGATGTCACAGAGCATATAACCAGCGGACGATCAAAACGCTTCCAACAATACCTACTTCATTTGTCAAATTATGATGATTAGTTTAAAAGTTATGAGGAAACAGATGAACATACACACATACATAACCCATAAAGGTCAAAATTATAACCCTGTTTTTTGCTTTGCCGTAGCTGAAATTATAGCGAAAAATTTAATTTAATGTTCTTATTGTATAAAATAAATTGTTTCTAACCGAACGGACAGTTGAGCTGCTGGGGAGACAAACTTAGGGCCACTTGTAGAGACTACTTACTAAATGACCCATGACTTAAGGAACCCTAATTCCATACACATAAGCGTAGCAGCCCCCCCTCTCCCCTTGCCCCCCACCGCGTCACAGCATCCGCTTTGATCATACGATACAGACCAGATCTGTTAGTCACTATCGCTAGGAACACGAACTATTATAGAAATATGTCTATGCGAGTCAAATTCAAAATCGAAAATATTTTATTTCACATAAACCTACAAGGGCACTTATGAAACGTCAGAAGCTAGGTGCACGGTTCCAATTGGTCGCTTCCTATGGAGAAGAGCCGGCAAGAAACTCCACGGTTACTCTTTTCAAAATAGTTTCTACAATGTTTTTAAATTACAGTGTTAATAAGGTATGAGAGGACAGTGTAGGCCTATCATCAAGTACCAGGTACTTACTGACTTGGCACATGCGTAGACCATGACCTGGGTTAGGACATAGGATACTTTTATTTCGCTAGTAGAAACAGCATTATTATAAATAATATAAATTAATATTATTAATACGCTTGCCGCGGTTGGTCCGTGGATGGGTGACCATCTTTACATACCGAAACTCCTCCGTGCTTCAGAAAGCACGTTAAGCCGTTGGTCCCGGCTGTCATTTGTAGATCTTTGACAGTTGGTACGGGTAGTTAGAAGCCCAAAAAGTCTGACAATAAGTCTTAGTCTTAGTAACTAGGTTGTGGAGGTCAGATAGGCAGTCGCTCCATGTAAAATACTGGTATTCAGCTGCATCCGGTTAGACTGGAAGCCGACCCCAACACAGTTGGGAAAAGAAAAGTAAAAGTAAATCTGCCTAGCGCAGATGATGAATATTATAAATTTGTTTATTATAAATTAGTACTATAAATTAGTATTATAAATTAGTATATTAATACTAATATAAATTAGTATTAATATTATAAATGCGAATGATTGTATGTTTGGATGTTTGTTACTCGATCACGCAAAAACGGCTGAACGATTTAGGATGTTTGGCACACATATGGTTTATAACCTGAATTAACCACATAGGATATTTTTGATCCCGGTAAACGCAAACGAAGTCGCGGACAAAAGTTAGTTATAAATAATAACATTTGGAAAATTCAAAAGTGCACGCTTCATAAATTCATAACGCTCATTCAAAAACGTATATTTTAAATAACTTTTCATAAAGTACAAATGTTTTGACTGCTTTTTTACCCATAAATATGGGTAAAATTTCTCTCCTCGCAATCTTTACGTACTGTCAGAGACTATTTAGGTTTGCTTTATTGGTTGCTAGGCAACGGAAGAGGGTCAAAGTTGGAAATAGATATCGATATTTATATTAGTTAGTTTTTTTATTAATTATAATTAAAGCAGGAACTCTATTGAAAATTGCCTATGGCTGAAACGAATCGATAAAAAAAAATGGACTCAATTAATTGATTTTTTCACAAGCTACAATGCTTTCAGGTTTCACATTTGATTGACAGGATTTTTTTTTAAATTTGATGTTTTTTTTAAATTTTTGCTAGATTAAATCAATTTTTGAAAAGTACAGAATTCATCATCATCATCTGCCTAGCCTTTTCCCAACTATGTTAGGGTCGGCTTCCAGTCTAACCGGATGCAGCTGCGATACCAGTATTTTACATGGATCGACTGCCTATCTGACCTCCACAACCCAGTAACTGGGTAATCCGATACCCCTTGGTAAGACTGGTTGTCAGACTTTCGGGCTTCTGACGACCCGTAACGACTGTCAAAGATCCACGAATGACAGCCGGGACCAACGGCTTAACGTGCTTTCCGAGGCACGGAGGAGTCTCAGTATGTAAAGATGGTCACCCATCCACTAACCAACCCCGGCAAGCGTAGCTTAACCTGATTGATCGACCAGTGCGACTGTTATTACTTAGCCACGAGCTCAAAAAAAGAAAGTACAGAATTCATCTCCATAAAATTATTTATACAATAGTATACAAATTAAGTAGGTTCTGTGTTCAAGCAGGAGTGTTACAATAAAAACAGTTGTAGAAAGGAGGCAAAACAATTTTTTCGATCGCAAATCCCTCTCTAATGCTCCGCATTATGAGTCGTACAATAAAAAACTATTTGAACCAAATGACATGAATTTCATTACAACTGCAACAAATCTGAATGGATATCATGTGAATGGTATTGGCTGATATTGTTTGGGGGTTTTTATATAAGTACTGCCGCCTAATTTGTGTAACGTTCTTGTTATGCCAGTCGTTTTTACTTCAGATTTCTAAATCTTTTTCTCGTCAGATCTTTTTCACCTCAAGATTGGCTATGGTATATCTCGAAAGCCCCTTTTTAACTAACACTAGCATAATCTGCCTATAATGAGCCCACAGCTGGGACTGCGGCCTCTTCTCTGTAAGAGGGAGTGGGCCTTACTCTTGCGCCTTATCTCTCTCCGGTCGTGTCGGATTGCCGTCCCATCGGACTATGAGAGTGAAGGAAGAGAGAGTGCATCTATGTCTGCGCACACACTTGTACACTACAATATCTCCCGCGCCGAAGGCTGGTCTCTGCTGAGATTGGTCGCCATGGCCGAAATTTGGTCTGCGGAAGACTATTCTATAAGAAGGATATTGCATATGTCTTACAATTCAACCCCTAAGCAAATCTTATAAGGGGTTGAAGTCGCGAACACAGTTAATAATATTAAACAGTAGAATTGTATAATGTCACTCTCTTCTATATTATGATTGGACGTTGCTATTGGGATTAACCCTGGACGATTTTAATACGGTTCACCCCTCAAAAAGGGATGAACTAAGGGGTGAAATACAACCCAATGCTTATGAGTGACAAAAATCGTTTTGTAAAATTTTTTTTGGATTTAATATTAAAGTCTCTTTTCTCGGAGGGGTTTGTGGCTAAGTAATATCAGAGACGACGATCAGGTTAAGCTACGCTTGCCGCGGTTTATCCGTGGATGGGTGACCATCTTTACATACCCAGACCCCTCCGTGCCTCGGAAAGCACGTTAAGCCGTTGGTCTTGGCTGTCATTCGTGGATCTTCGACAGTCGGTACAGGTCGTCTGGAGCCCGAAAGTCTGACAACCAGTCTTACCAATGGGTATCGGTCAGATAGGCAGTCGTTCCATGTAAATACTGGTAGTCAGCTGCATCCGGTTAGGTTAGGTTAGATTAAATTACTCCACACCTCTCTAATACACGCTGTGTAGAACTACACCTCTGCCTAACCCTTCGGGGAACAGGCGTGATGTTATGTGTTTTATTTAAATTGTTTAAAATAATTTAATATTTTTATTTAAGAACGCGTTGATGTCTTTCGTTCTAGACTTTAAACATCCCAAAGAAGGCTTTACATGACCTCATGTAAATATTCGTTAACTTAATGCTCGAGTATTTTTTGTTATGATAAGTTGAATATTTATTTAGTATTCCTTCCATTTTAAATCCTAACTAATATTATAAATGCGATAAAATAAATTAAAGCCTCATTGAGCGCTGAGTCTGCGGTCAGCGCTCGGTGTGGCAACACGCCAACGCAACAAGTCCATCGTCATCCTGAGGATGCCTCGTTGATAGGTTAAACACGTCGATTTCTTTCAGGAGTTTTTTATGGCTCTTTAGAAATAGCTAATCGGAACAGGTTACTAAATATATCCACGTCTATTGTATTTTATTATAATTGGTATGTTTGTTTGTTTGTTACGGTTTCACGCTAAAAACGGCTTAACGGATTTAGATGAAATTTGACACATGGGTAGACCATGACCTAGGAAAGGACATAGGATACTTTTTATCCCGATATTCCTACGGGATTGAGACTTATGCGGGTGAAACCGCGGGGTGCAGCTAGTAATTTTAAATTATCGATCATATCTGCCTCTGTAATAATCCCACTGTTGGGCAAAAAGCCTATTCTCAAACAGAGAAGAAATAACTTGTATTTGAAGAAGGCTCAACTAGGACGCACACAATCATACAATTTAATATAGATGGTTGTACTTCTACAGACAAAACAGCAGAACAACACAGACAGGAGGGGCTCATGGCTAAGTTATAACAACCGCATGGGTCGATCGATCAGGTTAAGCTACGATTACCGCGGTCACTCCGTGGATGGGTGACCATCTTTACATACCAAGACTCCGTCCCTCGGAAAGCACGTTAAGCCGTTGGTCCCGGCTGTCATTTGTAGATCTTTGACAGTCGCTACGGGAGTTGGAAGCCCAAAAGTCTGACAACCAGTCTTACCAATCGGTATCGTGTTACCCAGTTACTGGGTTGTGGAGGTCAGATAGGCAGTTGCTCCATGTAAAATTATGGTATTCAACTGTATCTGGTTAGACTGAAAGCCGACCCAGACATAGATACATACAGATTGATTGATAGTACTTCTACAGACAAAAATGTTTCACAAGAAGATTAATTTCTATTTTCTGCAATAAATTCCACATTGTGTTTTTTCTTTAATTTTCAAATCAAATTAAATTATTTGCTTATAATATACTTAAGCAGCTAAAATGTAATTCTTGTAAATGGTCCCAGTACATTTATTTACCTTACGGCATGTAAAATTTTCAAACAATAGAAACATTTTTCCAATCTGTTATTTCGTAAAAAAACAGTGGATAAGTGATTTTACACATAAAATAATCTAACACATAACGCAACAATAAGTATATAGAAAGTAAATAATAAAGAATATTATAAAAATAATATGAACATACACTTTTATTAACAAATTAATTACAAATTACCCACAAACGGCAACATTCACTTAAAAGCTTCCTCATTAATAACAATCCTTAATTGTTTAATAACATTTCTCAAATGGCAGCCCTGTAAACTGCTTTTTAAATATTTATTTTCTTTAACCTAATTTATAATTATAACACTACAACCTATGGTACTGAAACGTGGTCGCTCATAATGGGCCTTATCAGAAGGCTAAAAGTCACCCAAATGGCAATGGAGGGGGCTATGCTTGGAGTTTCCCTACGTGATCGAATCAGAAATGAGGAGATCCGCAGGAGAACCAAGGTAACCGACATAGCCCGAAGAATTGCCAAACTTAAGTGGCAATGGGCAGTACACATTGTTCGCAGAACAGATGATCGATGGGGTCGAAAGGTTCTGGAGTGGCGACCGCGTACCGGAAGACGTAGCGTTGAAGGCCTCCCACAAGATGGACCGATGACCTTGTGAAGGCCGCAGGAATCCGCTGGATGCGGAAAGCACAGAATCGGTCGAAGTGGCGGTACTTGGGGGAGGCCTATGTCCAGCAGTGGACGTCTTTCGGCTGAAATGATGATGATGATGAACACTACAACATAATATTTAATTCAGTCTGAGAGTCTGTTTCTCAATCCCCGTAAAGGCTCTATCTACAAGATTAATAAAAAAATGAACAGTATTTGCAAAAAAATATCTCCCATATAAATTAACCGTAACTTACCCGGAGAAAGCCAACCAAGCCACAAGCACCCAACGTCAAAATTTCCAAAAATACTTCTCGTTTCAAATTGAAGCACAACAATATAAAAATAAGCATAAAAAATTCACCCCTGTATATTACAAGGGGTGGAAAGCATACTACCCTCGATAACTTTCTTTTTTCTAATAATAATGACTTGGGGTGAAAGTAAGGGTGTGTTCCCATTGGCCCACACACCCTATTATAAGGGGTGGGTCAGAAAAAAACGAAATAAAGTAGCCAATAGTGTACTAAATTGATGTATTGATTTTTTATTTGGTTCTTGGATAAATTCATGGTTTAATAAGGTGTTTGATTTTATGTGAGAATTTCACCACTAACACTGAATGCGATCAGCATATGTAAACCACGTTCAACCGTGTTAGAGTCAATATTTCACAGAAATTAATGTCAAAGTCAAAGTCAAATCATTTATTTCAAATAGGCCCATGTATGGCACTTTTGAACGTCAAAAATAATAAAATTGATTCTAGTCGCCTCTTCCAAAAGGTAGTTTTCGTATGGAGAAGAATGGGCAAGAAACTCCACCGTTACTCTTTTAAAATGTTTTACAATATTGTTTGTATATGTACGTACATTTGTTAAATAATTATTATATGTGAAGACGATGCACCTAGAATAAAATTACTATACCACAATAGGTAAAAACAATTAAAAATGAAGCAACGATAGATAATTTAATTTGTGATAGATACATGGTTCTCACATATTTACAAACATTGTAAAAGTAGACGATTTTCCTAAAATTTTACAATTAATAAGTCAGTGTGTAAGGAAGTAATCACAGAATGTAAAATCAATGTCATAAAACTCAAAGTAATAAATTTTACAATTACATTAGCAACCAGTTTGATTTTGTCTTGATTCCAAATTGTCGTATGGAGCAGGACCAGCATGTTTCCAAGCACTCTTATCTTGGATATAATAAATAAGTAATGACACTGACAGCCCTTAGGGATCTTGCGCACTAGACCAGTCGGGTAGTTAGCTGTTGCGACCAAGTAAGCGATTTGAAATGTACGAAATGTGTGATGTGTGTATTTGAATATACGATGTGTACGAAATGTTGCCATTTAAAAAAATCTATTTAGTATTGTATTTATTTTATTTTTGATATGTTATTTCACTAAATGCTGCACCGGTTGACGTCATCACGTCAGCGCCAGCTGTTGCTGAAAACCAGCGCTGTGGCTCTGTCTCGCATGGGGTCACAGCAATATGCTGAGCGATTGTGGATGTGACGCATATTTTCCCCCAATTTGTTATTTACGTTTTTTTTTATCTTTCTTTGCGTCAAGATTACCACAAATAAACGTATTTACTTTCTTTTATTCGTATCGGTTTCTATAGTTTACCTGGTCGCTGCGACCACTGGTCGTGGTCGTGGCCATCTGCGCGAGATCCCTTAAAACTGATTTACGTGCTGATCGCGTTCAGTTGAATAAAAGCCCACGTGGTCAGAAAGTTTCCTCTCCAGTTTGAAACTCCCTCGATGCCTCGTTGGTCTACTGGTCACAAGTCCTATAGCTGAGCTTTGATGTCCTGGGTTGGGTAAAGTATTATTGGGTTTTTCTATACGGAATTTCTCAGTAGCAGTCCGGAGTTTGGATCTGTGCCCGGTTGATGGCAATAGGTTCACCCCTTATTACATGGGACTTGAACATAACTGGTGAAATGAGGGTGTACTATAAGTACCCCTCTGCCCACCCATTGGGAAATATAGGCGTTATATTATTTTATGTTGTAAATTACTTATAAGCTTTGCATTTCCTTCATAAAAAGTTGGTTGGTGTACTCTGAACAGGTAATTTTGGTTATAATGGATATTTGGTTGCTTGCTAAAAAAGATTGAATTTACTCTCTTTTTAAACGACTTCCAAAAGGAGGAGGTTCTCAATTCCACGGTATGTTCTTTTTTTAAATATTTTTTATTATGTTTTTGATTATTCTTTTTTTTTTTGATAGGCCATACTTCAGAGGTAGTCCCATGTAAATTTTATTAACTTTGCTTGGGTAGTTTTTGAGTTAGCTTCAACAATACGATTTTTTTACGTATGTGGATGATAAGTTCCTGTCACTGTTATTTACATAGCAGGTAGTGGTACTCGAACTTGTGTGGGGTAGGTACCGACTTAAAAAAAATACAAAAATAACTTTGTACAAAGTTTTCTTTTACCAGTTCACTGTAAAAAAGATGCTTATGAGGCTTAGTAATAACAGCCACACGGGTCAATCGATCAGGTTAAGCAACGCTTGCTACGGTTGGTCCGTGGATGGGTGATCATCTTTACATACCAAGACTCCGTCCCTCGGAAAGCACGTTAAGCCGTTGGTCGCGGCTGTCATTTGTAGATCTTTGACAGTCGTTACGGTTCGTCAGAAGCCCGAAAGTATGACAACCAGTCTTACCAAGGGGTATCGTGTTACCCAGTAATTGGGTTGTGCAGGTCAGATAGGCAGTCGCTCCATGTAAAATACTGATATTCAGATGTATCCGGTTAGACTGGAAGCCGACCCCAATATAGTTGGGAAAAGGCTAGGTAGATGATGATGATGATGTCAAAGAGACAACTATTGCAACAGAATCTTTTTATCGTGGATTTTTTGTTATTTATGCAACTGTTGTTTAATAAGGGGTATTAAAACACGAGTGTGAGTAGTATCACGTGAGTGTTTTAATACCTAATTATAACAGTTGCATACAATACTTTATCTACACCCATGATATGAATCCTCTATAAAAGTTTCTGAAACCATTGGGTGTTTGTAATTCAAGATCAAGAATAAAGAAATTCCCACGAAATTCAGTACAACTGCACGTATGTACGTCGCCTGCAGCAGCACATCACACACACATGCGTGCAGCGGGTGCTGCTGTCCCCCGCTTGAACGTTGAAACGAGTTGCGTAATGAAATTTAGTACAACATTGTAACACTCATTGGGATGAGGTAATGGTTACTATGACACTGGCTGTTTTAATGACGGCAATAAGCTAACTGCTTCTGAAACTTTTATAGAGGTTTTATAGCATGGGTGTGGATAAAAAATATTACTTTAATGACCTTTGAGCGTATTTTGCAATTAAAATAAGTAGGCACTCAATTCCTAGAGCTTTTTGTGTTCTGTCAGCTTTTACAGCTTAATGAGTCCTTCATTTGTCTTACTGAAGTCCTCTTTGCTATTTCTAAGGACTGTAATTTGTCACATTGTCAGAAGGTTATTATTTTAGGTCAAAATAAACTAGCTAGCAAACCTTCGCAGATGTGATGGGTATCGATTCGATATCTAAACACGACAAAAACAAACAAAAAAAAAACGTGTGGCACTCGGGGACTGCCGCGGTAAAGCTATTGCATAGCATTTGTAACCTCCATACTTCCTATTTGTCAACGCTACACTTGGGATGATGACGTGATGACATAAAACAAAAATTACGTTCCCATGACAACGTGATGTTGTCATGGGAACCGTCATTACATGGTAGGCGGAGTGGAGGGTGTTAGGTTTTATTTTCGTTACGTTACGGAATTTCTTGATTCGGTCGCCGCGCTCAAAGCCCGCGATAAAAGCTATGCAATAGCTTAAAAAGTTTTGTTGATTGTTTTTTCGGGTCGACGACCGCTGGTACTACTTGAAGTATGAGTTGGGAAAATCGATTTTCTTTTGTTTTTATCATGTTACGATATCGACACCATGAATAGTCTATACCATGGACAAGTGATCTTGGAACGTCAGGGTTTTTTTTATTTAGGGCACTTTGCAGTTTTGAGCTTTGACCACTAAGGTCTTGGCTGCTTAACCGAACTTTCAAAATCAAAATATTTTATTTCACATAAACCTACAAGGGCACTTATGAAACGTCAGAAGCTAGGTGCACGGTTCCAATTGGTCGCTTCCTATGGAGAAGAGCCGGCAAGAAACTCCACGGTTACTCTTTTAAAAATAATTGGCTTTTACAATACTTTCATATAACAGTGTTTCTAGGTATGGGAGGACAGTGTAGGTCTTTCAATAAGTACCAAGTACTTAACAAAATAGAAAATGGTCAACAGGTCTACAATCCACTAAGCCTACAGCGTTCTCACATTCACAAAATATTTAGAAAAGAATCTATACAAAAATAAATAAATTAATAAAAGTAAAAAACCTATTATATTTTAATAAAACGCTATTACAACTGTAATCAATCTGAATAATTATCATGTCCACAAAAGTCACAAAAAAAAAGTTTAAATTAAATATTAGGTATATAATGTCAAATAATAGAATAGTAAATATGTTCCTGTGGGTGCTTTAAGCTGCAACACTTAAAACCTCCAGCCAGCGGCAAAAACTATTCTAAATTAAAATTAAGCGAACGCTCGCTAAGGGCACCCCCTGTGGGGTACGAACCTCGGCTTAGCGCGTCGCTAGGGGGAGGACAGCTAGATAGGACAGGCTGGATCAAAGTTAGATTTTGATCATGATTATTAGGCGGGGAATTTAAAGCTACGTGCTCAGCTGCAACAACTGCTGGCACCTCGTTTTCGAGCAAGGGTCGGGGGGAACATCGGGCGTGAGTAGATTCATATATTTACTGTACATAGTTTCGGTTTTTAATTTTATTTATGTTGTTTTTTTATTATATTTTTATTTATTTCGTAATCCCCTAATGGGATTTATATAAGTCCGTAGGTATGTCCGTGGTATCACAGCGGGCCCTATCAGAATACCAGAGCCACGGTTTTTTTTTTTAAATATTGCTGCATTATGCTGAGATAGGAGCCTTTTTAGCCTCGCACAGGTCTTTATTATTTTGTTAATTTTTAAATGTATTTTTTTATTGCTGTTTGTATTTCCTATGCGTGTCCCACATAAAATATTTTTCTTTCTTTCTTTACCCATAAAATCTGTGAAGTATACACAAAAAAAACTGTTTTTAAATTGATATTTCAAGTGACCACTAACTGCGGTTGACAACCCCAAAAAACTTAACAATTTTTTTAATTTTTTTATTGAACATATTTTAATTTAGATATCGATGCCCATCACTTCTGCGGAGCTTAGCTAGCTAATTTTATTTGACCCTGTTTAATCTCTTTGATATATCGACTTATAGTTTCTTTGAAATAAATTATTTGTACAGAGAAATGCGTTCCAGTATAAGCTGACCTCTCATAGCACGAAAAGCTTATACAATGCGAGATCAGCTTATGCTGGAAAGGTATTGCTTGAAATGTCATCGTCAGTGAATGTCAAACACCAAGCAGAATAATTATATTTTTGTTAGCATGTAATATTATTTATTACAGCTGCTGTCCGCGCAGACCCTAATTTTCTTTTTCTTAAATAAAAGTAAACTAAATTACTCCTCATAATATCAGCTATCTGCCAGTGAAAGTCCCGGTCCAGGCGTTTTGGAGTTTAACCGGATTAAGCAGACACACAGACAGACAAAAACATGAAAAATGTTTTTAGCGACTACAGCAAAGTGAAAAGAAAGGGTTATGATTTAAAAAAATACTATCAATTGACAATCAATAAAATATTTCAGACAAAAATCTAGACATAGTTACAAAAACTTTTTACAAAAAAAAAACAACCGACCTCCAAAAAAAAACACTACAAAGTGAAAAATAACTTTAATTTCGGAAGTCGGTGTCTTGGGTTTTGTATTTTCGTTTTATGCCACCGACTTCCGAAATTAAAGTTATTTTTCACTTTTTAGTTGTGGTACCTACCCCACACATATTCGAATACCACTACCTGCTACCAGTGACAGAAACTTATCATATCATCTACATACTAAGTAGGAAAAAAATACGTATTTTGTAGCTAACTCAAAAAGTATCCAAGCAAAGTTAATAAAATTTATATCGGACCAATTCCAGAGCCCACCCTTTCAAACAAAAAAAGAATTTTCAAAATCGGTCCACAATAGACGGAGAAATCGGTGGACATACATAAAAAAAAAAAAACACGCGACGAACATATAACCTCCTTCTTTTTGGAAGTCGGTTAAAAATGGTCGAGGTAAAGCGGTGGTCGCATGCCTGTATGCCATGTGGGTGCCAGGAACACCTACAAAATTATAATGGCATTCTCTTCGTTCACATGACATTCCAGACAAGTGACATTTGCTTTCAAAGCGTTTCACTGACTGTTGCTAACTGTTGCTGAGGGCCTAGGTCCTCTTGACTGTCCGCCCCGCTACCATCATTTTTTTTTTTACCACCTTTGTTAGGCTCTAGGCCTGCATCTCACCTGATGGTAAGTGATGATCAGGCTGAAGGTGGAAGCGAGCTTCACCCGGAATCCTCAACCACAGAGGAACTGGCTATCTTACCTCTAACTGCCGAAACACAACAATGCTGTTAACATTGTTGTTATGGCGACAGACTTAGATAAGATGGTGGTAGCTAGCCAGGCGGACTTAGAACAAGCCCTACCACCAACCAAACTGGGTAGAAAATGTTACCCCCGCTGGGAATCGGTCTGAGACCACAGAAGCGGTTTAGACCTTGCTGACTGGTTAACATTTTTACCACGGCTCAAGCTATTCTCATATAATTTATTCCATTCCGATCCCCTCCATGCCTCAGAAAGCACGTTAAGCTGTTGGTCATTTGTAGATCTTTGACAGTCGTTACGGGTCGTCAGAAGCACGAAAGTCTGACAACCACTCTTACCAAGATGTATCGTGTTACCCAGTAACTGGGTTGTGGAGGTCAGATAGGCGGTCGCTCCATGTAAAATACCGGTAGTCAGCTGCATCCGGTTAGACTGGAAGCCGACTCCAACAGGTTAAACAGATGATGAGAGAAGTTCTATAGATTGATTGTAATAGTAAAAAGTTTATACCAGGATGTGCTTTCCAAAGAGCTTTTTTTTATTCATCCTTTCTGGGGATAAGAATCAGCTGATCGATCAAACTATTCCTTCACTCCACACAACAGCTGATTCAGACTTTATTTTTCAAAACATAAAGTCTAAAATCCACTACAAAAAGCTTAGCGTTAGTGTTTAAAAAAAAAACCTTAAATCTTACTTCATTGCAAAAACGACGTACGGTCAATGAACTATTTGTGTCTGTGTGTGTCTACAGACGTTTAGACACACTGATTTTTGTTTGCGTGTGTGCCGCCTTTGAGCTCCGTTTTTGTGTGTGTGCGTTCGTGATCACAGACTTGTTTGTGTGTGTGCGAGAGCATTGTTTATCTGTGTGTGTTCCAGACGTGTGGAGACAGATATTTAGCTGTGTGAGTGCAACTCCTACGCCTTATTTATGTGTGAGTGAGGCAGACGTGTATATACAGGGTTGGTTTCGTGTGTGTGTGTGCTGACTGGGCTTATACAGGCAGTTGTTTTATTGTTTGAGAATTGGTTTTTTTTAATGTTTAATCTTATGCGTAAATTATTGAAGTTGTAGATTTATAGTGATTGTATAGATCTTTTAATTAATTAGTCTTATTTAGTGGACACAAATTTTTTATTTAGGTAAAGAACAATGGGGCCAAAATGTGGAACTCTGCCAGCGTCTGTGTTCCCTTCCACGTATCCCGTCAGCTTTCAAAGCAAGAGTGAACAGACATCTTCTGGGCTTCCATCATATTCCACATCCATCGCTTTCCGTCAGGCGAGATCGAGGTCAAGAGCAAACACAATAGCAGTAAAAAAAAATATTAATACAATTCTCATTTCAATAATGTTCTTTCCTATAAGATTGGGAATTGATTGTGTTCTTATTGGTCCCTGTTTTTGGTTTTTCTTTTCGAAACTGGTCTATGCAGAATTAGGTAAATCTCAATGCTCATAGCCTTCTTTAAAGCTTCAAAGACTGTACAATATATCAATGGTACCTTCAAAAAAATTTACTTAAAATACTTTAAGTACTTAAATGTTGTTGTATAACTTTGACATTGAAATGGGTTTTCGCCTACAACCTACTTCTATGGTACACCTCTGCCTAACCCTTCGAGGAAACAAGCCATGATGTTATGTGTGTGTGTGTCCACTTCTACTACTTTTAAGGCGCAACTAGCCTTTTTCATACAAATTTCGGGGGAATTTTACTCCACTGTTACTTTGGATGTACAATACATCCAAAGTAAAACATGAAATCGTTTTGTCTTATTATTAATTTTGTCTGTACAGAAGCAGAATAGTAAAAAAAGAGCAATTAAAAAGTTATAAGCCAACAAAGATTCGTTTTTCCTGCTAATTTTAACGCAACTTTGGGAGTAATTGAGTAATAAAAGAAGTATAAAATCTCCAAAACAAAGCTCGTTCCGACAAAGCTCTATTGTCGAAGATTATAATAAACTTTATTCGTAATTGATTTATGCAGTAGTTTTTTTATAAAACTCCACCTTCCAAAAGACTTTTCGTAATTTTTTACGCGCTCGTTTTACTAAAATCGTTCTGAACGGTGTTTGTGTGCGTGCGAACTAGAGTTTGTGCATGTAGACCAGCGTCTAACTGCTCATCACTGATACTATCTCTGTCGGACACGATGCCAGGTGAGATAGTGTGATTTTTGACCAAGCCCACCAATGGTTTCGAGTCCGCGACTAGTTCAACCTTAAGGGCAACTATCACAATATAATGACAATGTGGCGGCATCTAGGTACAACGTCACATGTGAACTACGCATAACGGTGACGTTACGCAAATTCCTGCATCGCGCAAGCAAAGTTTACCGCGCGACTAGTATATATACAACGCCCTGACATCAATCGTAGGGGCCCCCCCCGACCCTTGCTCGAAAACGAGGTGCCAGCAGTTGTTGCAGCTGAGCACGTAGCTTTAAATACCCCGCAGAATAATCATGATGAAAATCTAACTTTGATCCAGCCTGTCCCTTCTTGCTGTCCTCCCCCCAGCGATGCCCTAAGTCGAGGTTCGTACCCCACAGGGGGTGCCCTTAGCGAGCACTCGCTTAATTTTAATTTAGAATAGTTTTGTTCAAGGCACCCACAGGAAAAGTCCGGTTAAGAAGCCAAGACCTTAGTGGTCAAAACTGCGAGAGGCGATAGTTAAACAAAAAAAACAATCGTAGGGCAGTACCCCACCAGACAACACCCGTCTGGTTGGAGGACCCTCCTTTTTCTATGAGGAATGAGGAACTTTGAACCCCGTTCCGCATGCCTCTATAACAAGGTATTTACAATTTTCCACTTCTTGTCTAGTTATACCTTTAAATTCATATCGAAAGATATTTCATACACACCGCATATACACAAGACACGCCTAAGACGGTCAACCTGCAAATATATTGACCAAGTGGCCATCTTCGTAACCACAAAATAACAATCAATCTAAATAATAAAATACCCACAGAAAACATGACAGTCTGCCTAGCCTTTTCCCAACTATGTTGTGGTCGGCTTCCAGTCTAACCGGATGCAGCTAAATACCAGTATTTTACATGGAGCGACTGCCTACCTGACCTCCACAACCCAGCTACTATCACGATACCTCTTGGGAAGACTGGTTGTAAGACTTTTTGGGCTTCTGAATACTCGTAACGACTGTCAAATATCCATGAATGACAGCTGGGACCAACGGCTTAACGTGCTTTCCGAGGCACGGAGGAGTCTCGGGATGTAAATATGGTTACCCATCCATAGACCAACCCGGGCAAGCGTAGCTTAACCTGATCAATCGACCCGTGCGGCTGTTATCCTATTCTAATCTTCCAATTTACACCCATTGCCAAACATACCTAAATAAATCAAATTAAATAAAAATTCAAAGTGTGGTGGAGTGTGGTGAAAATAGCTTATAAATTCAGCAGTTCATGTTTATGTACCTGAACCTGTCAGAAACATAAATAGGATACTTTCGATACCATTTCCTTTCTTGACAAACTGTGATATCCATCCATCACAGATCATAAGTTTATAGTTTACTAGCATTCGCTAGCGGCTTCGCCCGCGTGATTTCTTTATGAATTATAGCCTATGTTACTCAGAATATAGCATTCTACTGGTGAAAGAATTTTTTTAAATCGGTCCAGTAGTTTTTTGTGTTTATTTATTATAAACAAAAAATACGAATCGTAGATAGCGATACAAATGTAGGTTCAAATCAGAGCTTAAGCTTTATTGTGAAAATAACATCCTGTATACAACACCGAGACACGCCCTAACGTCTGTGTGCTTGTAACTCCGTGTCTGCACACGTTACACTGTGTCCGTGTGCGTTGTCTGGCTGTGTCCGTGTGCGTAGCCTTTCAGGATACAGGATCGGCCAACTTTTGATGTTTGTTAAATGATGTCAAAAGATTGACGGCCATTTAGTTTTGTTAATATTAATTAGGGATTGGTTTCGTAGCTCGTGGCTAAGTACTAACAGTCGCACGGGTCGATCCATCAGGTTAAGCTACGCTTGCGTTGGTCCCTGGATAGGTGACCATTTACAAACCGAGACTCGTCCGCGCCTCGGAAAGCACGTTAAGCCGTTGGTCCCGGCTGTCATTCGCGGATGTTTGACAGTCGTTACGGGTCGTCAGAAGCTCGAAAGTCTGACAACCAGTCTTACGAAGGGGTATCGTATTACCCAGTTACTGAGTTGTGGAGGTCAGATAGGCAGTCGCTCCATGTTAAATACTGGTATTCAGCTGCATTCGGTAAGACTGGAAACCGACCCCAATATAGTTGGGAAAAGGCACGCAGATTGATTGGTTTCGTTGGTGTAGTGGTTGGAAGCGCAAATTGACTACTGAGTTGTCCTAGTTTCGATTCCCAGGTCGAGCAAAGTTAATTTGAGTTTTTTCAACGTATGTGGTGATATTTGGGTGTACTATACATTTACACCTCTGCTGTGCCCTGTGGGGCATGTTATGTTGTGTTTAATATATTAATTAAGGTGCAACTAGCCGATACTTTTTCCATACAAATTTCGGGGGGGTTTTACTCCACTGTTACACATTGTACATCCAAAGTAAAACATGAAATCGTTTTGTCTTATTATTAATTTTGTCTGTACAGAAGCAGAATAGTAAAAAAAAGCAATTAAAAAGTTATGAGCCAACAAAGATTCGTTTTTCCTGCTAATTTTAACGCAACTTTGGGAGTAAATAAGTAATAAAAAAAGTATAAAATCTCCAAAACAAAGCTCGTTCCGACAAAGCTCAATTGTCGAAGATTATAATAAACTTTATTCGTAATTGACTTATTTCATTCATTCGTAATTGACTTATGCAGTAGTTTTTTCATAAAACGCCACCTTCCAAAGGACTTTTCGTAATTTTTTTACGAGCTCGTTTTACTAAAATCGTTCTGAACGGTGTTTGTGTGCGTGCGAACTAGAGTTTGTGCATGTAGACCAGCGTCTAACTGCTCATCACTGATACTATCTCTGTCGGACACGATGCCAGGTGACACAGCGTGCTTTTTGACCAAACCCACCAATGAGTTCGAGCCCGCGATTAGTTCAACCTTAAGGAATTGAATCATAGGCATATGTATAACCAGCGGAATAATTGCATAACACACACTAGCAATGGCAATTAACAATAGCAGTGATAAGCTAGGGGTGTGACCGTCAGACTGCCAAGTCATAGGTCTCGAGTTCGAATCCAAGGCACGCACCTCTGACTTTTCGGATTCATGTGCGTATTGTATCACACCTATCACTTGCTTCAAAACCGGTGAAGGAAAACATCGTGAGGAAACCGGCATGCCTGAGAGATATTTCTCGACGGAATGTTAAGCCAAGCCAGAGGCCCATGGGCGGCTTTAAAACTCTGACACCAGGTTAGTCACTAACCACACGAAAAGAAGTAGCAATAGCTTTCATTTTGACAGTTCAACAACATTCATTGCGTTATTTATGTTGTTGAGCAGATACACTTTTTCGAACGTATGAAGCAATGGATTAGCAATATCCTTCAAAATCATTCAGATTGTGATTTAAAGTGTGTTACGCAATTAGGATGCTGATGTATGAACGTAAACGAAGCAAAAGGAGTATGTCAGGGTCTCTACTCTCTAAGTCTGTCAACGAAGATACGGGCCCGTCCGAAAGGAGTTCAAAACTTCGGAGCGATCCCAATTAATTATCTTTTTCGGACGGACTAAACACATCGGGAGTGGGGACAGCTGCAGCAGTCAAATCGTTGTGTCATTCATTCTTAGGTCGGGCCCCAAACTAATCTTATGTCTGAAGGTGATACGGAGTAGACACCGCCCGTAACTTCTGTCGTGTTCAAGGAGTAGACTTCCAGGATCGTAGCAGGTGGCGTTCCGTAGTTTTTGCCTACTTCCATGGGAAGAAGGTGAGTTTATTATGTATTTATGTTAAATCATAGTTAGTGGGTATCAAACTCAGGCTCTAAAACCTGTGAAAGAAAACATCGTGAAGAATAGTCTGAAATCTTCAAGAGGCAGTGAGCAAATCTCGTGCCTTTTCTATATGGGAAGAGGCCTTCGCCCTGCAGTGGCACAACTAATGGTCGACCTTGGACAGTTTCATCATAACCTGTTTTTCATGAGAGTTGCTGGAGAGTTTGTTGCGCCACTTCTTCTTCCCAGCTAAAGGAACTAGGAAGTGGTGAAGGGCGGGCGTCTTGGGGGACTGTCTTATGTCATTTTGACGTTCAAAAAAGGATTGATCTCAACGTCTCTGCAAGATTTTTTTGGAATTAGAATTTTAAATGTTATTCTCAAGAGAAAAATAATTTCCAACAAAAAAATCTGTTTGATTAAAAATCCTGTTAGTATAAGTTCAAATAAGTAAAAAAATAATTCTGATTTGATGAAATAAAAACCTTAAAGCCTTTCTTGTTTGATTTTTCATAAGTTTTGGTGCCTAATAACAAAAATAAACTTTAACTCAATTTCTTAGAACCAACAATTCTAGAAACAATTAATTGAGCTTCAATTTAACCTTTACATAGGTATTCAGTCGTGGCCCAATGGTAACGGCCGCGACTTACGAGTTGCCTTTTCCCAACTACGTTGGGGTCAGCTTCCAGTCTAACCGTATGCAGCTGAATACCAGTATTTTACATGGAGCGACTGCCTTTCTGACCTCCACAACCCAGTAATTGGGTAATACGATACCCCTTGGTAAGACTGGTTGTCGGACTTTCGGGCTTCTGACGACCCATAACGACTGTTAAAGATCTACAAATGACAGCCGGGACCAACGGCTTACCGTGCTTTCCGAGGCACAGAGGGGTCGTGTTATGTTAAGATGGTCACCCATCCACGGACTGACCGCGGCAAGAGTAGCTTAACCTGATCGATCGACCCGTGCGGCTGTTATTACTTAGCCATGAGCCCCTCTATTAAATTATGATATGTTAATAATATGTAGAAAAATAAAGTTAATAATCTAGTAAGATTTGTCGCACCCTGTGTGTCAGATATAGGTTAGTACAAGTACATCACTGACCTACCTCAACTCAATACTGTGTGGGGTACGTACTATGTGAGTCAGTATGGATAGGTTTAAGTGTTACCTTTTGCGGATAAATAGGTTTATAGGTAATACTGTCTTTTAGTGATTTGGCTACTGATAGGCTGGGATCGGGGGTTCGATTCCTGGTTTAGGTAAAAAGAGTCCAATTTTTTTAAAGGTGTTTTTGAATTGGAAACTTCTTGGGTATTTTTGAGATGGGAAAAAACAATTGAACTCGCAACACCATTACCGACACCTCATTTTTGTAAACGCGATTGTGCTCTTTATTTATATTACGTTACGGATCAATGTTCTATGCAAGTATTTTTAATTTAAGTGTCTTGGATGTTTTTTTTTTTTAAATTGTTCAAGTTTTCACTTCTGTCGGCACTCCCGGAGTGCCACTGTTTTTCTGTTTTTTTTTTGGGATAGAGATAATGACTCGTCTTCACACATAATTATATAATTAATGTATACAAAATATTGTAAAACATTTTAAAAGAGTAACGGTGGAGTTTCTTGCCCATTCTTCCCCATACGAAAACTACCTTTTGGAAGGGGCGACTAGAATCAATTCTATTTTTTGTTTTTGACGTTCAAAAGTGCCTTTTTGTGCCTAATTGAAATAAATTATTTGACTTTGACTATTATTTTTTAATTTTTTTGTCCGTGAGGTAGATTATTAAAAATATAGAACACGTATTTTTTATTTTATAACATTATCAAAAGATTACAGCGATACATTGAGTTAAAATGTGCCGTGACGTCACTTGTATGTAGATTTTATACTTACTTGTGACGTAGCGACCCCCACTCCCTAACTTTAATGCGTTTTTTATCAAGTCTTTTTGATTAATATGATCTGACGGATTGAATAAAATTTCAATTTTTTTGACCCAGACAGCATCCCTTATTAAGATTTTGTACTAAAAGTGATTTAATTTTTGTTACAGGTACAACTCAAAACTAGATCCTGCATAGCTAGATTTGGGATCAAGAAGCAGCAAACTCAAAGGTTGGTGTTTGTGTATTTTATTTAACCATTATCCTGAAATATGGTGTAACTTTTAATTTATTTATTTAAATCAGATACAGTGATCCATACTTATGTTAGTATACCTACTTAATAATTCCGTTAGTAATCAGATTGAAATACATAACACAATAATAATTATTATATTTATTATAACTAAAATAAATAACTACATCGAAATAGAAATTGGTACATAAAATCAAATTGTAAAATAATTTAATAAGTCAATCGCATCTTTAAATTAATAAAAAAAAAAAATACTTTCACTTTTGTTTGTCCCTGTATTTTAGTTTTTTAAATTATTTTTTTTATATTTTCACCTTTTTAGTTTTTTACCATTTCTCATTTAAACATATATTTTTTTAACCACCTTTTAAAACCCTTCATTTTGATATCCTACTCGATAGGATTGGGAGATTTTTTTTATGGAAACACTCATTATGGCGCCAAAGGTCCGCATTTTTTTTGTATTTTAATATACCCAGTAATACTCGCGCAATGAAGACGAATCATTCATCAAAATCGGTTCAGCCGTTTAGTAGTTACGGGAAACATAGGGACGGATATACATACATTCATATAGGTCAAACACATAACCCTCCTTTTTTGGCTTCGCCGCAGTTGGGTACAAAGTTACTTCACACTAATTAATTGTCTTCAGATACACAATATTGCTATCAATATACATCAGACAGTCTAAGAAGCCCTTATAACGATGTAAACATGGGGGTAGACAGAGAACTAAGCTGCCGGCGTCTAGACAGCGGGGGCGTTCACCTCTGTGAGACGAAACCTTTGATAACGCAGACGGGGTGGGCAGAGCAGGTCGATCACTTTATCTATTAATTTTATTTGTGAATTTTTGAAAGACGAAATTTTACTTAGTGCCGTATTCAGAAACAGTCATTAACTGCCTTTTCCCTACCTTTGGAGTCGGCTTCCAGTCCGAAATACTTCCAATCAAATCATTTATTACTTAGCAAACATGGGTAAATTAGTACATGGATATTTGTATGTAAAGCATGTTTGTGGTGTTTTGCTAGTTAATTTTATTTGACTATATATATGTATATTTATTTATTTAACATGGGTGGTGGTGTGTACCTGCTACAGGGACACCTCTGTACAACCCTTCGGGGAAACAAGGCGTGATGTTATGTTATGTGTGTTTATTTAACATAAAACGTACAAGGCCAATTACATTAGTTAAAGACAAAAGATTATTTTAGTTAAGACGACATAGTCATCATGGCTGAGACCATGGAGGACCTCAGTACAATGCTCGATGACCTCAGTAGAGCCTCCGAAAGAGTGGGTCTTAAAATGAACATAGACAAAACAAAGGTCATGTCAAATGCCCATGTGACACCCACTCTCATGAAGATCGGAGACGCTACGCTCGAAGTTGTGGATGAGTATGTTTACCTAGGACAAACTGTCCAGCTAGGTAGGTTCAACTTCGACCATAGGTCAATCGTCGCATCCGACTCGGCTGGGCAGCGTTCGGGAAGCTACGCAATATCTTTTCGTCCCACATATCACAGTGTCTCAAGTCTTTGACCAGTGCGTGTTGCCAGTGATGACCTATGGTACTGAAACGTGGTCGCTCACAATGGGCCTCATCAGAAGGCTAAAAGTCACCCAAAGGGCAATGGAGAGGGCTATGCTTGGAGTTTCCCTACGTGATCGAATCAGAAATAAGGAGATCCGCAGGAGAACCAAGGTAACCGACATAGCCCGAAGAATTGCCAAACTTAAGCGGCAATGGGCAGGGCACATTGCTCGCAGAACGGATGGCCGATGGGGTCGAAAGGTTCTGGAGTGGCGACCGCGTACCGGAAGACGTAGCGTTGGAAGGCCTCCCACAAGATGGACCGATGACCTTGTGAAGGCCACAGGAATACGCTGGATGCGGAAAGCACAGAATCGGTCGAAGTGGAGGTGCTTGGGGGAGGCCTATGTCCAGCAGTGGATGTCTTTCGGCTAAAATGATGATGATGATGATGAAGAGAAGATTATTAAGGTACAGTAAATGAAAGTATACAACTACTCGACGCATCTCACAATACTCCAGACATACTGACAAGATCTTCTTCCATTCATCCGCGAACACATCACAGTCAGGCTTAGCGTCCAAGAGAGCGCTGAGCGCAGAGTGTGCGAGGGACGGGAGACTGGGCTCGAGCGACGGTTCGACTCCGAGGCACGGCGAACAATCTATGCCTCCTTCCACGGTTATAGTTTATCGGAACAAAAAGATGGGACAGTTCCTCATGAAGTTCAGGAGCATCGGTTTTTCCGTGAAGGATCTTACACATATTAATGATTTGCATGTATGCTGGTCAGTCGCCCGAAAATCTGTCAACCAGTCTTACCAAGGGATATCGTATTACCTTTTCTATACGAAAACTACCTTTTGGAAGGGGCGACTAGAATCTATTTTATTTTTTGTAAATTTTGACGTTCAAAAGTGCCTTTTATGTGCCTAATTGAAATAAATTATTTGACTTTGACTTACCCAGTAACTGGGTTGTGGAGGTCAGATAGGCAGTCCATGTAAAATACTGGTATTCAGCTGCATCCAGTTAGACTGGAAGCCGACCCTAACATAGTTGGGAAAAGGCAGACGGATGGCCGATGGGGCCGAAAGGTTCTGGAGTGGCGACCGCGTACCGGAAGACGTAGCGTTGGAAGGCCTCCCACAAGATGGAACGATGACCTTGTGAAGGCCGCAGGAATCCGCTGGATGCGGAAAGCACAGAATCGGTCGAAGTGGAGGTGCTTGGGAGAGGCCTATGTCCAGCAGTGGACGTCTTTCGGCTGAAATGATGATGATGACGATGAGGCAGATTGACTGATTGATTATTTTAATTAGAGATGTCTCTGAGTACAGATCTAAGAAAAAATATATTTGCAAATAGAATTTATAAGACAGTATTCTTTGAAGTGGCGGGCAGAGATGAAAGACGTGTATGACACCCCTATACTGTCAAATCATTGTTCAAAATTCTCGAAAATAATGATCTTGTGTCTATGAGTACACAAGGTGGGAATCTTCTTAGAATGTAAGGTTACAAGACTTATTAGAAAGTCACCCTCATAAGTTATTATGATAACCCAACTAGTGTTTTGACTACGACTTTGTCCGCCTGGCAGCCCCGGATCTAGATTTTTTTGAGGCGGGGCAAAAACTGCCGTCTGTCGCCCCCCGCCAATCTTTTATGGGGATGCGCTAAGTTAGCCCCCGCGAAATTAAAATATTCTCAAAATGAAAATTTTGGCAGCAACATATTAAATCAAATTGTATCGATCGATAATGTGCCAATTCAACAGGGGCACCAAAACTGATGTAAAAAGAAAAAATAGAAAGATTTGATTACCTCCCTCCAGTTGGGTTCGTACCCCCACAGGGGGTACCCTAAGCGAGCGTCCACCTAGTTTTAATTAGCATAGTTGAATAAACCCTGGCTGGAGGTTTTAAGTGTAGCAGCTTAAGGCATCCACGGAAAAGCCCGGTTAAGTAGTCATGATCTCAGAGGTCAACTACGAGACGCCCTACAAAAAAATAAAAAATTGCAAAGTTGCTGTGTGCTGGGTGATGTACTTGTCTGCTACGCTTGAATTTGTCGCCCCCTGAAGTTGGCGCCCGGGGCACGGGCCCCGGCTTGCCCCCCCTAGACCCGGGGCTGCCGCCTGTATTTGCACTATCACCTAGAGTCTCATGATTCATGGGGCTACAGAGACCATTGCATATCAAGGAGTAGACCAGGGGGGTGCGGTAATGGTAGGGAAGACGTGCCCTTAGGATACGGAAGGATTTGCGAGCCGTACCGGATATGCATCCTAGAGTAGGCAATGGAATAGTGGAGAGACGGGTGATATTTATATATGGATGGGCATCCACGACTTCGTTCGCCTAGATATCAAATTTTTAACCGACTTCCAAAAGGAGGAGGTTCTCAATTCGACTGTATGTTGTTTTTTTTTTGTTTGTTACGCAATTACTCCGCCAATTATGAATTGATTTTGATGATTAGTTTTTTGTTTGGTAGGTCATACTTCAGAGGTAGTCCCATATAAATTTTATTAACTTTGCATGGGTAGTTTTTGAGTTTGCTTCAATAATATTTTTTCCCACTTAGTATGTGGATGATATGATAAGTTCCTGTCACTGTTATATACATAGCAGGTAGTGGTTTTCGAATTTGTGTGGGGTGGGAACCACAACTAAAAAGTGAAAAATAAAAACTTTTTACAAAAAAAAGCAACCGACTTCCAAAACAAACACTACAAAGTAAACAATGTTCAACACCCCATCAGTCCCAAATACGGGGTGACTTTAAAAAGGATGTATGCTTATGTCATTCCTCAGTGTTCAAGCCATCTCTGTACCAAATTTCACCAAAATCTGTTCGGTAGTTTAGCCATGCTAACGTAACATACATACAGAGATACTTTCTTATTTACAACTAACGTTTGCCTGCGGCTTCGCTCCCGTGTTCTGTCCTACAGAAACAGTGCGTTTTGTCAGGATAAATGTATACTATGCCCTTACCCAGGTCATGGTCTTTCCGTGTGCCAAATTTCATCTAAATCCGTTCAGCCGTTTAAGCATAACAAACAAACAAACTTTCGTATTTATAATATTAATATCTGGTTTACCTTTTTTTTTTTAACCACGTTTTCTAAATAAATAAAACCTAGCTAAATCGATTTATCGCCCCGAAAGCCCTTGCAAACAAAATTTCATGAAAATCGTTGAAGCCGTTTTCGAGATTCAGATTATATATACAAGAATTGTTCGTTTAAAGGTATTATTAGTAGATAAGTTAGAATTACAAGCCCGATGGGATTTCCCAGGGGAAAAAATTATAAACTTCCATAAAAAACTTTCATTTCCTGGTAAAGGGGGTCCCCCATAGAAAAAACACGTATTTTTTCGGCGTTTTTTTATTAAAGTTTTTTAGAAAAAGAAAACAATATGGAACCCTTCGTACAACTCGCACTTGGCCATATTTTAAATAGAATTAAGTAGCAGTAGAAGTAATAAGAAGCTAATCAATATTACAGGGTTATTGGTAGTTAATGAGGTCATTTACAACCAAATGACCCCTTATGATGACTCCTATGCAAATGTCAACAATTTTCGAGTAATTTGAGACATAGAATAAAGTAGGTCTATTTCTTTTTGATCTTTTTATATCTATTTAGTATATTGCATCACATTTTAATTTTAATAAATTATTTTTCTTTAAGTACGCTGTACTGGAACAGCGTCTTTATATTTGTTGCTGCACCGGTCGATGTCATTACGTCGGCGCCGGCTGTCGCTGAAAACCATCGCTGGGGCTCTGTCTTGCATAGGGTCGTAGCATAATGCTAAGCGGTAGCCGATTTGCGTGGATGTGACGCATTCTTCCCTCAACCTTTACTAATTTTTGTATTCTAAACTATTTTTTGCGTCATGTTTACCGCAAATAAAAGTTTTTTTCTTTTTTTCTATCTTTTCTTTCTTTCTATTTTATATTTTTATTTTATACATTTTAAAATAAAAATGTTAAATTACTTGAAGATGGTTGACATTTGCATAGAGGTCATTGGGTCATTTGGTTGTAAATAACCTCTCTTACATTCCCTTAATGAATTGCTGACATATTACCGATAACCCTATTTATTAGTGTGGGGTTAGCTTCATGAATCGTCGTGTGGAAAAACCAACAAACACACTTTCGTATTTGTATTTATGTAAGGTGGTTTCTAATAAGAATTCCTTCAAGTAAGGGACTTTATATCGACACTAGCTATTGCTCGCAACTTAGTCTGTAATCCAGGACAAAAAGTAGCCCATGTCCTTCTCCAGATCCCAGGCTACCCATATGTCATATTTTATAACGATTGGTTCAGTGGTTTAGGTGTGAAAAGATAACAGACAGAGTGTCACTTTCAAATTTAAAACATAACCAGCTGCGCTCCGCGGTTTCACCCACATAAGTCTCGATCCTGTGTGAATATCGGGATAAAAAGTATCCTATATCCTAACCCAGGTCATGGTCTACCCATGTGCTAAATTTCATCCAAATCTGTTCAGCCGTTTTAGCGTGAAAGCGGAACAAACAAATAAACGAACAAATAAACTCACTTTCGCACTTATAATATTACTTAGGATATACAGGGATGTATATCATAATTATGTCTTCGTGTGGACAAACCAACACACTTTCACATAATTATAATAAGATGGTTCTAATAAGAATCCCATCAAGTAAGGCACTTTATATTGACATTAGAATGTTAGAGAAGTCACCTTAAAATGCCACCCATGGGATGAGAAGGACATAGTGTTGTGTCTGCGCTAAAAATAGTTCTCTTTGATAAGAAATGAGTCAAAATAGACGTTATCGGTTGAGGAAAATGGTTGGCAGAGGTAGACTGTGTTGCCAGGTGAGAAAAATTTACCTGTTTTAAAGGGAATTGAGGAATTATTGCTGGGTTTTTTGGAAAGTAAATTAGCAGACGGCTGATCTCATGGCATCTGCAAATACCAGAGGCATCGCAGATGCATCGCCATCCATACCTTTCAAATTATTTTATTTCACATAAACCTACATGGGCACTTATGAAACGTCAGAAGCTAGGTGCACGGTTCCAATTGGTCGCTTCCTATGGAGAAGAGCCGCCAAGAAACTCCACGATTACTCTTTTAAAAACAAATGGTTTCTTCAATGTTTCCAAATTACAGTGTTAATAGGTATGGGAGGACAGTGTAGGCATATCAACAAGTACCAGGTACTTCTCACATTCGCAAAATCTAAACGAAAAGAATCTACTTATAAGATAAACAAAATAATAAAAATAAGGACCTATTTAAACCAAATAACATGATTACCACTACAGCTGTAATAAATGTAATTTGATTTTTTTTTTTAAATTGAAAATTGTTGGTATATAATGTCAAATTCAAACTGGAACACAGCGATGTTGCTTGGACGCCAGTAGCAGACACAGATGCAATTTAAAAAAAAATAGGGACCGGACTGCCGACAGAACTGAAAACATTAAAACACAATTTAAACAATGCACAGTATACACAAATTAAACTTTCCACGTGGTCAATTTAACTTCACTTACTGCTACTACAGCTGCATATTAGTGACGCGAAACTATAAGCTTATCCTCTACCAATATCACTCAACACGCCTAAAGAAGTTTTCACTTAAAAAAAAAGATAAATAAGGAAGTCAACCAAAGATGGCAAAATAGATTTCGATGGTTCCAGTTTCTTTTAAAGAATTGTTCTGTATTTATTTTCTGACAAGCCGTGTGCCCTTTGGATATTCCCATCGACAATAATGACGAATTTCCATGCAAATTTGCATCGCCTATTTAGCCCCTTTTAGGGGTGAATTTTCAAAGATCCTTCCTCAATGTTCACCTTCGGTATACAAAGAAATCTTGTGTGAAATTTCATGATTTTAGACCCAGTGGTTTAGGCTGTGCGTTGTCTGTCAGTAAGTTAAATATGTAAAATCCTATTCCTTATTGGAAACATTTATAATTTCGTTAAGGTTGCACTAGTCGACGGCTCGAACTCGTTGGTGGCGTGGCTAATATGCCTGCTATTTAGTAAAGTTATTTTATTTATTTTGTTTTATTTATTTAGTATGTATTTATCTAGTTTTTATTAATTATTTATTTAGTGAAATAGACGATGATTTATAACGAAAACGAGCGCGTAAACTAAGAAAAAACTCCTGGATGTATCTACTCAAAATAAAATTATTTGAACTTTCAATAAATTATCTATCCCCGTACGGTTTCTATTTTGCCATTTTCATACTACATAAGTTATTTATTTACGCCCAAAGACGAGTTAAAGTTAGTGTGGAAATATGGAAGCTTCGACGCTCATAACTTCCAAACCAATATTTTTTTCCCAATTCTGCTTCCATACAGGGCTAGATAATGACAAGGAAAATTGATATAATTTTTAGTTATGAACGTACACCGTCAAACAGTCGAGTAATCACCATACTGCGTTTGAATGGAAGAATGATCGACTTGTGTATCCTTAAGTTTTGAGAATTAAAGAACTTAAGCTTGTAACTGTGCGTTTGCACTGGCGAAACATTTACAACAAAACATGTTGAAATCTCTAATTCCTGTCAAACATTGTATGGAACATTGACAGAAAACAGAGATTTCAACATGTATTGTTGTGAATGTTTCGCCAGTGAAAACGCACAGTAAGTAACAATAGATAATAAAATTTATAGCACAAAACAAAACCCACGTTTTTTCATACAAAAGAGTCTGCGATCCGTCTAGGTTTTATTGAAGGGTGATAAGGGCAGTATCCATCAGTACGGCTAGCAACACCGTCCCGAGCAGGCTGTCTATGACTAGTTGCCTTTGCCTTGCTTGCGTTAGTACCTCTCCAACTGTTATGGGGGATGCGCGCTCCGTGTCCAAATTTTCCCGCGAAAATGATGTCTGTGGTTGTTTCGTAAATTATTTTTGATTTTATATTTCGTGCTTTTTGAAGTTCATTTTTGGTGTTGTGTTGTTTGGTGTTATTAATACATAAATTAGTGTTTGTTTTGTGAAGCAAGGTGATTGAAAATAAGGTAGGTTATATAGGGAATATTTTTTTGGAATCAATAGTGCGTATTGCTTCAGTATGGCTGAGTGTCCTAGGATAATTTTATGTTAAAACAAGAAATTGCACACGGACGAAGACACAGGCCGAAGCTAGTATAGAAATAAACAGTGATTCCACTTCAGGGGCTTGTCAATTTAGTTGCAATTTTGCCAACCATTACGCCTTCATTTTATTTAACTCAAGAGCAAGGTTGAAAATATTGTCGTAGGTCGTGTCATAAGGTCATTGTACGTACAGAGACTAAGGTCAGCATAATAATATTGTGAAACTTTAGAATGTTTTTTTGCAAATGTCATCCTCCCGACCTTATATTAATAATAACAGCTTATTATTATTGTCCCACTGAACGGTAAACGCCTCTTCTCAAACAGAGAAGGCACGAACATTGATCACCACGCTTGCTTAAGACTCCTGCCCTTATCAAAATTTATCAGTCAACATGACTTTTCCGCAATCATCACGCATGTTTCCTCCAGAAGGGTTAGCCAGAGGTGTACCTAATAGTACACATAGGTGTGGGCGTTATTTAACGTAACTAGTTACAATAACTGGCTACGGGGCATGTAGCCGAATAACTAGTTTCAAGTCACACATAAACACGTGATTTTTGTAACTAGTTACATCACAATGCAGTGATCGAATGAAAAGAGTGAAACGAAACAAAAGTACGTTGCGACGTTTGTTGTTTCTTTCGCGCGTAATAACTTTAGTATTACGTTATTAATATAACTCATTATCTGTTACGATGCCTCATTGAGTGGATAACAATTAAAATTCTATTGTGTCTCGTTAATGACAGTTGAAAGGTTAATGTAGCTACAAAAACTTATTCGTTCCAAAAACTTAAACCTTGTGATATGTAACGTATTATGTAGGTAATCATTTATATTTTCGTTTCACAAATAACTGTAATACTTCGATAGAATCACAGAATAGAATTTAAAAAATAACTAGTTACTAAAATCACTAGTTTTCAAAACCGGTGACGTCCTCGAAGTCACTAGTTACGTTACGTTTCGCGAAAATCACGCAACGACCCACCCCTACACCGTTTGAAATAAGATTAGACATTTAAACAAACCTTTTTTACAGTCCGTTCAACCGATTTCGACTTCTATACCGTAGGCATAAGGATGGCATTAAAAGCAAAAAAAATGGTTACAAACCAACTGTTTACTGCAGCTGCCATTTGTCATGCGACCAACGCAATAAAAGTCAAAATCGGTTGAACGGTCTGTAAAAAAGGTTTAGTTAAATGTCTAATCTTATTTCAAACGGAGTATAAGTACACATACATTTCCCCAGTTACGTTCTATGGTTTGGTTTCCAAACTAATGCTCGTTTCCACCAACACTAAGTAACATCTAAATTAATTCCTAAATAAAATTGTTGGATTTTTTACGCTAGGCTCAGCGCTGAGAGTTGAAAATCCAACAGTGCACTTTTATTTAGGGATTTATTAAAGTGTCACTTAGTTGTCGGTGAAAACGGGCATTAGTCCTTCAGGTGGAACATTGTGCGTCCACGGCGGCCGTTCGTGGTTATTCCAACCAGCCCACCTCCCTCCAGAAATTGATTAAGTCTCCTGGTCTGTTCAGAACATCACGACACATGACGACTGTGCATTCAAAGAGCACATGAGCCAGTTATGTTTAAGTCCGATGTAATAGGGAGCGAGCTTATTGCCATCAACCGGGCACAAATCCAGACTCCGGGCTGCTACTAAGAAATTCCAGATGGGAAAATCCGTACATCGCTTTTCAATAGCCAGTCCCTTTCTATCCATATCATCTTCCACACAGTCCATCCATCGTTTCTTTGATCTTCATCTACTCTTATTACCACCCTCATCCATAGAAATCTGCAAACTATTTGTCCCAGACAATTACTGTCGTGACAGGAAACACCGCTTACTGGCTGTTCTAAGTTGCCGTACTGTTGCACACTCCAAGTCACCTATTCCTCGGACATTAGCCGCTATTAACGCTCTCTTGAACTCAAACATAGATCTTGATATGTTTGCGAATGAATGGAAGATGATACTGTTAGAATGTTTGAATTTTTGTGAGAAGAATGCATGAATGTATTAAATAAATTATATGTTTAAATAGTGTAACTATCTTCGGCCGTTCTATTTAAAATAAAATAAAATAAAAATAAATAGCCATAACTTTTTGCTTTTTCGTAAAAATGTCCATTAAATTAAACCCTTGCAAAGTCAATATCAATTTAACTAGCCTTTTCCCAACTATGTTGGGGTCGGCTTCCAGTCTAACCGGATGCAGCTGAATACCAGTATTTTACATGGAGCGACTGCCTATCTGATCTCCATAACCCAGTAACTGGGTAATACGAATACGATACCCCTTGGTAAGACGTGGTCAGACTTTCGGGCTTCTGACGTTCGGTAACGACTGTCAAAGATCCACAAACGACATCCAGGACTAACGGCTTAACGTGCTTTCCGAGGCACGGAGGAGTCTCGATATGTAAAGTTATTACTTAGCCAGAAGCTGCTGTCAAAAGTATGATACACATACATACATACATAAACTCACACCTTCCCATGGGGGTAGGCAGAAACTACAGAACGCCACCTGCTACGATCCTTACATACTCCTTTTGCCTCGTTTCCGTTCATACATCTGGACATACACGCACGCCGGTTGCGAGTACTACGCACCTGGCCTTTCTGAAGAACATCACCAATAAGGTCAGTATGTCCTCCTAGGGCGTCCCCGCCCGGCTTTTCCCTTTACATCAGCCTTGTAAATACATTTTGTTAGTCGCCTTTCATTCATCCACTCAACATGCCCAGACCATCTCAGCACACCCTTTTCAATTTTTGTCACTAAAAATTAAAAGTATGATATGATATAATAGAAAAAGAAAGAAAGAAAAGAAAGAAAGAAAAATAGGTTTATTTGTCACAGAAATACGTGCATACATAAAAGACAAGAGTAATCAGAGAACGACACAAAGTACATAACAAATCACGAGCATAGAACAGAAATTACTTAGGCGGCAGCTGCACGACATGACTGTGACAAGAAGGCTTCCACTCAGCATGATGTAGTGCTATGGGGACCCACAGCACAGCGCTGATTTTCAATAATAATATTCAATTGTAATAACTCAATGCAGCTGAATACCAGATCATGCAGAGTATCATTTGGTTTTCCCATAAATAATTCCTCTGTAGCAGCTCCGTGTCTGGATTCGTGCCCTGTTGATGGCAACAAGCATTCCTTTTATTTGGGACTTTTGCTAACCCAGGCAGGTATTTACATTTGTGGAAACCAAAAACGGTGAAAGACAATTTTACGAGGAAACTGTCATGTCCTAGACTTTTTTTTTCCTTGGTGAAATCCTCATGGACGCCCTCCATCTTGGGAGAGCGGAGAGTCATGCCGAACTCCTCTCCTACCGACAAAAAATTCCATTGTTCCTGCTCCTACCATGAGTCGGGGCCCGGGAGATGATGGACCCTAAATATTCGAAGACGTGTGACATCCACCACACTTTAACACTGTCTCACAGAGAGGAGGCCTCATTCCAACAGTAAAAACCTCACAGGCTCAATAATTATGTTAACATAACAAAACATCACGCCTACTTCCCAGAAGAGTTGGGCAGTGGTGTACCTATAGTACACCCACATTTCGCCAGTTATGTTTAAGTTCCATGTAATAGCGTCCATGCATCCTGCATCTGTCTGTGCATTAGTTATGTTATAACATTTAAAACATGTTTTCGAAATCATCAAAAAAAAGGAGGAACTTTGACCTTCGATATTTCCATAACCAGAAAAAAAGAATGTGGTGGCACTCCGGGAGTGCTGACAGAAGTGAAAACTTGAACAAGATCGCCTTGGTGGAAGAAAAATACTTGTATAGAACATTGGTCCGTAACCTTATCTAAATAAAGAGCACAATTGCGTTTACAAAAATAATACTTCCGAAACCTGTAAAGTAAAAATACTTGCATAGAACATTGATCCGCAACCTAATATAAATTAAGAGCACAATCGCGTTTACAAAAATGAGGGGTTGGTAACATGTCGCGAGTTCAATTGTTTTTTATTTTCCCATCTCAAAAATGCCCAACGCGCCTAAGGAAGTTTTCGCTTCAAAAAATCATAATAACGGGAACAACAAATTATTCTCGGTTTTTTTACACGCGTTGTAAACGCCATACGCTTTCCTCACGATGTTTTCTTTCGCATCGAAGTCAGTACTGCCGTACGTTGATTTCCTCGTAAGCTACGTAAACAATTCTCCAACCTCACATAGCAACAAGTACCCCACACACATACATGTATATAAACAGTAGTCTCGTCACAGTCGACTGGGTCAGAATCGGTCAGACGTGCTGACGCTGTCACGTGACCCGCGACATGTCCTTGAGACATCACTGTTAGGTCACTGTTCATCACTGTTAGATCACTGTTAGCAGAACTCCAGGGTTTCCGTAGTTTTTAATTTTATGTTCTCGTATGGTAAACGTTTTGCTGGGGAGTTTGGTATGATATAATTTATGTCTTACTAGCTCCTGTCTAGAGCAGTGGTGGCCCAGTGGTAACAGCCGCGGCTTACGAGTTGTAAGGTCGTAGGTTCGAACCCAGACAGGGGCTTTACTTTGTGTAAATTATTTCATCACCACTGCTCTCAAAACGGTGAATGAAAACATCGTGAGGAAACCGGCATGTCCTAGAACCAAACATTCGAAGACATGTGACATCTACCAACCCGCACTGGGCCCGCGTGGTGGAGTACAGCCCACTCCCTCTCACAGAGAGGAGGCCGCAGTCCCAGCTGTGGGAACATTATAGGCTGATTATGTAGCTCCTGTCTGCGACTTCGTCCGCGTGTTTCAGAACCCGGGTTCCGTCTATTATCACTTTTATTGCGTTGACTTAGAAGCTTGATTTTCTTAGAGCTCCGAGGGACCGTAGACCTACGTATTTGATATTAATTTCAACTTGAGGTTTCAAAAGGGTCTTAACAGACACAGACGGACAACGAAATGATCCAATAAGGTTCTGTTTTTTTCATTTTAAAAGGTACGGAACCCTTTTTTTTTTTGGTGGAAATTATCAAATAACTTCTCCCGCTCTGGGTGGAGCGGGAGGGCGTGTCAGACTCTTACTGTCTAAAACCCACCCGTGTTCCTTCGGTTGCCCTGTTGCCGGGGGTCACGATTTCCCTATCGGTTTTCTTCGCAGCCCCGGCAGGCATTGGCCCTAGCGGACTCCGTCAATTCTGCTGACATCTCTTTGAGGCGCACGTGGAACACAACGCGCCGTCGACCCGGGCCTGGTCCTTATCAAAAATGCTAGGTTTTGCCCCTACAACCACGCGTCGTTAAAACCAGCCGCCTAACGAACGTGAACTTACTACCAACGACTGGCACATAAAATAATATTAATTATTTATCAGTCTTTGTGTCTGTCCGTTTTGGTTATATTAATTAGTATGCCAGACAAGTCTGTGCACTGATTAAGATCTTACACGCGCTAGGGTCAAGACTAACGGGCCATTGTTGGTCAAGAAATGAGTAAACATACTTTGGGGCCCAGACGACATGGCACTACACAGGGTTGTTGGTTATATCGTCGTCCTCCGCGTTAAGGGGTCGGTCAGTCAGAAAGATGAAGCTAGTTGCCCATTCCAAAGCGTAGTAAATTCCTACGGAGAAGAACGGGCAAGAAACTCCAAGGCCACACAGCATAGTTGACAGAAGACTTACCGCATATCCCTCATCAGAACTATGGGATGGTCGCAGGGGTTCTGCAGCAGCAGTCGCTCGAGGTAGGCCGAGCAAGCTGACAACACGAGCTTGTGACATCGTAGCTGACGTGACTCGCACGCGAGCGTCACGTCGGCGAACTGTTCTGTTAGCAGGAGGCGGGGGAACACCGCCTGGAATGGAGAAAGAATACATATAACTAATATCAGAAAGATTAACAGAGACTAGCCAACTACGCAGGAAATATTAGTGCACAAGTCGTCCCCTCCCCGCTAACTGTCGTAACTAGCAATTGATATTTTTCCAGGGCAACAGTTTTTCGGTCGAGCGCTACAATCATGTTAATATAGTTGCGTTAGCTGTGGCTTTATTAATGAATTAATAACTTTTTTATTAATAGCTCTTGACTTAATCTTTAACTCACTAACTGTAGATGTGTGCATACACGACAGGTGGTGAGAATATTTTTTTCCTCCTTTTATTTTTTTCCTTTTTTTCTCCTTTTAATATTTTTAACCCCCTCTTATCTTAAAGAACGTTTCAAGTTCCTTCATGACACACATAATAGATATCTGAGGTCATCGGAAAATTTGAGACTAGAGATGCCGATGCATTCCACCGGCTTTTATGACAAATCTTTTAAGGTTCAAGCAGTACGGTTATGGAATGCCTTGCCCGTGTCGATAAGGCGTGCTCAATCTTTGTCCACTTTTAAAATTCTGGTAAAAAAACACTTTCTCTCTCCTTAAACATCGTCATTACATATAATTCCTTGCTCTTGTTTCATGTTTATAATTTTATGTATATCTGTCTAATATATATATATAGGTAATTATATGCTTTATGTATCTGTGTATTCTGTTGTATATGTAAATGGTACACCACTGACTACCTGCAGTATTGTCTCTCCTTTTCCATTTAAATCCATCCAAAGGTTGTCTGTAAAAGATCGCTCTTAGCGATAAGACCGCCCATTGTGTCACCCAATGTAAAATTTCTATATTAATGTCTGTAATTTTTATGGTGTACATAATAAAGAATATTCTATCTATCTATTCTATCTTACGCAAAACAAAATACGTGGTTATCTTCTAAACGGTAAACGACACAGACACGACGATTAGAGAGAACTTTTTCGAAACAAAGTTCTGAACACGTAGGTAATGGTGCCGATTCCCTTGTTCACAAACTAAACTAAATTTAAGTTCAGTGCATCTTTTTCTTTCTATTTCATTAAGAAAAGGACAGAAGATAAATTTTAGTTTAGTCCTGTCAAATTAATCAGCGCTTGACGTAAATTGACGTAATTTTAGTCGGCAAGTTTTTAATCACGTCTAAACTTGTATGGAGAGTGACAGGCGCTGATTAATTTGACAGGACTAAACTAAAATTTATCTTCTGTCCTTTTCTTAATGAAATAGAAAGAAAAAGATGCACTAAACTTAAATTTAGTTTAGTTTGTGAACAAGGGAATCGGCACCATTGTCAGTGCAGATACGTCAGTTTGTGAGATACGACAGTTAGCGGGGAGGGCGACGATATGTTTGCAATCCATGAAGGGGATGTTTTACAACCAAATGACCCCTTGTGACATGTCCTATGCAAATGTCAACCATTTTTTACTTGAAAATTGACAAATTTTTTTTTAATAATTTGCTCTTGTGGCTAAGTAATAACAGCCGCACGGATCAATCCATCAGGTTAAGCTACGCTTGCCGGGGTTAGTCCGTGGATGGGTGACCATCTTTACATACCGAGACTCCTCCGTGCCTCGGAAAGCACGTTAAGCTGTTGGTCCCGGCTGTCATTCGTGGATTTTTGACAGTCGTTACGGATCGTCAGAAGCCCGAAAGTCTGACAACCAGTCTTACCAAGGGGTATCGTGTTACCTAGTAACTAGGTTGTGGAGGTCAGATAGGCAGTCGCTCCATGTAAAATACTGGTATTCAGCTGCATCCGGTTAGACTGGAAGCCGAACCCAACATAGTTGGGAAAAGGCTAGGCAGATTGACATTTTAAAATAATTATAATTATTATTATTTGCATAGGGGTCATAAGAGGTCATTTGGTTGCAAGTGACTAACGTATCCTTCCATAATTATACTACGTGATACACAACAAAGAAATATGATGTATGTATGTAAGTACGTGACAACCTCGCGAACGACCGACACATTAATGATAAGTTGATAGCTACTTACTATAGTTTTGTACAGTTATGAGTTATATTGTATTGTTGATTACTTGGACTATTGAATTGTATACAGAAATAACAAAACGTCATTTGCTACGATTTTGAATTATTATTTTCCCTCTTACTGGTTGCGCTGGTTTCGTGGTCGCCAGAACGACTGCTGAAGTGCTGAGATTCTTGGTTCAATCGACCCCAAAGGTCACAAAAGGCCAATTCAAAGAATGGTCCAAGGTCACCTATCTGTAACCTGACCTTAGAAAGCATGGCTTAGGTAACCGCGCAAATAAATCGATCCAATATGCAGAAGCCACAAGACACCTCATATTATGTCTGTTATTAATTATAGAATAGTAAAAAATTACAAAATTATAGTTACTTAACTAATTGATTTGAAATGGATAAATTTTTAGTTACAACTAACTTGATAAAAATAACAAAATAATATACTTACTTAACTAAAACTATTCACAAACTAAAATATAGCGTCGAAAAATTCATCCGCATCGCTGTCGACTGGTAATGTCCCCAAGAGACTGGCCGCATTGCCACGTTGTATGGCAATGCTTAGCCTCTGGCCAAGGTAAACGCCAGTCCTTGGGTCACGGGAAGTGTTAAATAGTCGTTTTGAGATTTCACTAAAGAGGCCATGGGCACTCGGACCCCACGGCCCGAGGGTTTCAACCCCATATAGTAATATTTTAAGTACCTAGGTATACTTGTTTTTACCGAATGCGGCCAAGCCCTAAAAAGAGGGTAAGTAATTAAAGTTTCAATATCACTTTTTAATAATAGGTAACCCCAAAAAAGTATTCTTTTTAGTCATACTTTAAAAAGCTAATAATATCGACAACCGTAACAAAATAGTAAAAAGTGCATTTTTTACAGAAAAGTTCGCGATTACTTATTATTAGCTGTGAGACACCCTTTTCGATAACCCCAATACAAACGTGAACAATTGTTACATTATACAGTGTGGGTCTTTATAATGTGCACATATCGAAGTGAGGGAATCTATGCTTAATTTTATCGACGGAAAAAATGAATGATCTGTCAACATTCTATAAAATTGTAAACGGGATAACATCAACTCCAGATCTCCTTAACAAAATCAACCTAGATGTACCTCGTCATTCTCACCTCCGGTCCAAGCGTACTTCTAGGACTTTTGCCCCTAAACCGTGTCGCACAAACCTGGGCCAGCATGCTCCCCTAAACAGAATGTTGACTTTTTACAACAGAGCCTGTTCAGTTGACAACAGTATAGATATTTTCTTTGACAGTCTGCCAATATTTAAAAACAAAGTTAATAAAATTGACCTGTAATCAGCTGCTTATTTATATTTATATTTGTACTAATTTTAATATAGTAATGTTATCAAATTTAATAATAACTTCATTTCATTTGGATTTTAATTTGACCAACGATTTATGATTTATGTTTTATTTTATTCCATATTTAGTATTGTTACTTTATGAGCGAGTATTTCATTGTGTTTTTTTATTGTTGTTTGTTCTCATGCAATGTAACGAAGTGTATTAATTTATTTTTATTTTATTTTATAATCTAATCTTATTTCATAATTTTATTATGTATCAAATTAATGTTAATGCTAATGTTTTAATGATTTAATAATTTGTCGAATAATTGTTCACCTCTTAATGAGAATGTTGTGCATGCCTATAAGTGATGTATACACAGTACTCAAGACTCGTGATACCTATTGTAACTATCCTTGTGAATATGTCGTTGGTGTGCCTTGCTTAATAAATTAATAAAATAAATTTCGATATGTCTACATTATAAAGACACACTGTATTTGACATTTTTTAATGGTCAATAGCCCAGTGGTTAAGACCTCGCCTTTCGTGTGACTTTATATATTATGTACTTTCTGAATATTCATCTTGAATATTACTAACATCAGTGAAGAAAAAAAATCATGAGGAAACCTGTACCCTAATTGCGTAACTTATTTTCGTAAACAATTTCGCGGAATTTGTTTCATTTTGACATTTCAACAACATTCATTGCGTTATTTACGTTGTTGAGCAGATTTTTTTGCCAACTTATGAAGCAATGGATTTGAAATCTGTTTCAAATCGAAACAAATTGTGATTGTGTTGTATTACGCAATTGGGGTACTGGATCAGCATTCCGTCTTGAACAAGCGTGGTGATCAATGCTCAGGCCTTCTCTGTATGAGAAGAGGCGTTTGCCCAGCAGTGGGACAATAGGCTAGAGTAGGCAATGGAATAGTGGAGAGACGGGTGATATCTATGAATGGGCATCTTTTCACGAGGTCGCCGCCAGTTGGCTCAGGTCGGTGAATCTTAAACACAAAAAGTTTTAAGAGGGGGTAATTTATTAAAAAAGCTAACATCATGAAAAGGTTAATTGGTTTTTAGAGGTTCAATTAAATATTTGCCTTATTAAAATAATATGGCTTCATTTTGATTACCTTTGTTTTAAGTTTCGGTTTCACTTTTCAATAAGAACCCCGAAAAAGTATAATACGTTTTTTTTTTAGTTTTACACTTTTAAAAAGCTAATAATACCGACAACCGTAACAAAATAGTTAAAAAGTGAATTTTTTACAAAAAAAAAACTTGGCGATTTCTTATTATTAGCCATGAGCCACCCTTTTTGATAACCCCAATACAAACGTGAACAATTGATACATTATATTTAACAATAGTTGTACAAAATCAATAAAATCAATACGTGCCGCGTGACGGGTTGGAATTCACCCCTGTTTTGGGGTTGCGTAAGAGTGTTGGGAGAACCTTGATCGAAATTGACTCCCTAAATTACAAAGAAAAAAGATTTGTATTTTTGTTTGTATTTTAATGAATAAACTCAAAAATTACTGGACCGATTTAAAAATTTTTTTCACCAGTAGAATGCTATATTATCACTGAGTAACATAGGCTATAATTTATAAAGATATCACGCGGGCGAAGCCGCTGGCGGAAGCTAGTAAGTAGATAAACTCTGAAAGAATATTTTATGAAACCAAACAAAAGATAGCTTTTTAATGGCTTTTAGAAGTTGTTTCTAAAAAATACTAAAAACCTTGCAAAAAAAACCTAAGAAATCAAAAAAAAAAAAAAATTCAATTAAACCAATTACAGGTACTTTTGAATTGTCAAGGAGTCGGTCAGTCAGAAATATGAAGCTAGTTGCCCATTCCAAAGCGTAGTAGGTACCTATGGAGAAGAACAGGCAAGAAACTCCACGCACAGTCTTTTAAATCAAAATATTGTTACCTATAAAGTATTGGTTACATCAATCACGTTGAAATTAATGTGAGAACCATGTAGAAAGATGTGCACGTTGAAAGTGTCCGTAGTAAACATGTAGTATAGATTTACCTAAGGAGTTAACTTAAGAAGTTTTTGAAAGCATTAAGTTACTCAGCATTCATTCAAAACCTACATCTTAAAATACTCTTCGAAGAAATCAGTGGGCTTGTTTGTAAACAGCGTCTCATCCCATCCAATAATGACCTTGAGAAGGTGGCCTTAACCTCGTCGAGACAACCCTTACAAAACCCGCTTATTTTACTTAGTTCTATGTATATATCACCGTAAGATTGTGAGAACCGTTAGATTATAAACTGTCGAGAAATTATGAACTGGGTGAAATGGGTTAGATCAGGTTACAACTGTGAGCAACCGCGAGCGAGCCGAGCGAGCGCTACTTCCAAGTTGCTCGTAGCTAGGTTGGCTATTGAAGTACGTTACGTCGCAAGCAAGTTTGATACCAGTTCACAATTTGTCGGTTTCATTGATTATAAATTATCGAAAAATAATGCGTCAAATTGTAAATGGTTTGTTGCAGTTCACAATATGATGCTACTTTCAGACTTTTATTTTATTCCTCACAATACTTTTAGCCATAACTATAACTTATGCTTTTAAGGCGACGATAACCGACTATGATTTTATACTGAAGATCACGTCTAAACGAGTAGTGTTAATGATTTGGGAAAAATATATGATAAATTAGAGCATTTTTTTAAATAATTTAATTTAGGAATATTTTTATTATGTTTCTATTACACGGTGAAATTAATTTGTAAAGATATGTCTAACGCGGATAACAAACTGAGAATCACGCGTATCAAGCGTATTTTTCTGAAACCTTCACAACTTTAAAGATAATTTAATTATTGATCTTTTAATAATGTGTTTTATTATTATACCTTTTCTTATAAGTAGAATAAATTAATAATGCGTCTAATGTGGGACAGCACTCCTTGATGGGCGAGTCCTATTACTGGCTGGACGTAGGACGCGTTGCGTGAGCTCAGTACAGAATACGCAAGCTAACCACTCAAGGTCACTGGCATATATCTGCGTCTTAAGATAAAAGTTAAAGAAAAAAGTGTAGAATATGAACTCATCTCGCTCGCTCGTCGGACAAAGTCGGCGTTAGTCGTTACCTTTTTATTCTTACCAAACGAATGATTTCCACTTAAAAAATTCCACAAAATTGTAACATACTCGTACGGAACCATTTACTTATCCCAAAAACTTTTATTTCAGTAACACAATACCTTACATTTTTATAATCCGCGTAAAAAATAATTAGGTTCGCGCGCATTGACAGTTTTTTTTTTATAAATTTACTCCACCGGCAAAGGAATCAGCTGCTCAGCCAGCATGCAAGACTCACAAAAGAGGTTTTTTTAAACTTTTTTTTAAACGTTAAAGGGATGCGGTACAATGACGGCGGTTTATTTTTCGTTCCTTTTTTGAAACGGCCAAAAGTTGCGAACGTTGGTTTAGTGAGGATATTACTTTGTAATGTTTTTTTTAATGGAAAAAATGTGTTAATAGGTCAAATATTATGATGGCTTAGTGGTGCCGATTCCCTTGTTCACAAACTAAACTAAATTTAAGTTCAGTGCATCTTTTTCTTTCTATTTCATTAAGAAAAGGACAGAAGATAAATTTTAGTTTAGTCCTGTCAAATTTATTAGCGCCTGTCACTCTCCATACAAGTTTAGACATGATTAAAAACTTGCCAACTAAAATTACGTCAATTTACGTCAAACGCTGTTTAATTTGACAGGACTAAACTAAAATTTATCTTCTGTCCTCTTCTTAATGAAATAGAAAGAAAAAGATACGCTGAACTTAAATTTAGTTTAGTTTGTGAACAAGGGAATCGGCACCATTATGTAGATGAAACTCAATTTTATATCGTCGTTAAGAGTGATGCTGTCTCTGTCTTTTCACGATGTATTGTAGCGACCGAAAGACTTTGAGTCTTAAAGTTAAGTTGTGTTGTGTTTCATAGTTGAATACGTTGGAGGAGAGAGGCTAGGCTTACTAGTCAGGCTACACATCAGCAACAACATCTTTTCTTATGTCAAGTTACAAAAGACAGCTCTGAAAACGCCACCTCGTCTGCCACTTCCTAGTGTTTACCTATTGTGGTGTCATCTCTGTCTGCACCTATAGTTTTATCTTTGACAAAAACCGTCCAGCAATTTATTTATTTTTATATAAAGTCCCATTAAAGGCCAGAAAGGCCAGGTGCGTAGTACTCGCAACCGGCGTGCGTGTATGACCAGATGTATGAACGTAAACGAGGCAAAAGGACTATGTAAGGATCGTAGCAGGTGGCGTTCTGTAGTTTCTGCCTACCCCCATGGGAAGAAGGCGTGAGTTTATGTATGTATGTCCCATTAAAATAGATGGACAAACTTTTAGTAATTATTCAAACGACCAAAATAAGGACAGTGGTAAAAAAAATCATAAGAAAAACGCATTAGATAGTTACAAGAAAAAAAATCAGCTCAAGAAAATTCGCTAAAAATGTTAGTTACTAATATTGGTTAATTATTTTAGGTCAAAATTAAATCACTTTTATCAGTGTTTTTTTTTTTTTGTTAGACGTACGGAATGCTGTGTTAAAATTTGTCCATCTATTTTAACGGGACCTTATATATTACATCATCATCGTCCGCCTACCTTATTTTCATATATCTTGAGGTCAGCTTCCAGTCTAACCGGACTCAGCTGTACATATACCAGTATTTTAAATGGAGCGACTGCCTATCTGACCTCAACAACCTAGTTACTTACTGCAAAATTACTTCAACCTACTCACAGATTATATTTTCTCACCCTTACAGCAATTCCCATTTCGCAAACAGATCCACACTAATCCATACTTTTTGCGAAAAAATAAAAAAACTTAACCCCCTCATAACAAAGGGTAGTGACAATTATAAGCGTATGCCGCGCCATCTGTTGGTGAACTTATGTATTGTGTTCGGCTATCATCGGGCAACATCGGTAATATTCGGACCGCGTATCTTCGTACTTGCGGAAAATCATCATCTGCCGAGCCTTTTCCTAAGTATATTGTGGTTGGCTTCCTGTCTAACCATATTTAGCTGAATACCAGTATTTTATATGGAACGACTGCCTATCTGACCTCCACAAGTGGTCACAACCCTGTGACTTGGTAACATGGTACCCCAACAACTGGTTACGCAACTCTTGCCGAGATCGGTCCTTGGATGGGTTATCATCCAGTAAATACTGGGACCCCTAGGCTCCGTGCCTCGGAAAGTATGTTCAGCCGTTGGACTTGGCTGTCATTTGTAGATCTTTGACAGTCGTTACAGGTAAATCTGACAACCAGGCATCTTCTACTTCGCCATAATCTACGAATTTGCCATTGTCTCGGACACATTCACAGCGTGTTTGTACACTTGGTAAACACAAGTAAAACGCGCGTCGCTTCGTGAGATAAAAATACTGTAGCAAAAATATTGCATAAACATCTCGTAGACAATTTACTACGCTGCGTAGCAATTTTGCTACGGCGATGCTACGAATTTCACAAAAAATATAGCTTGATAATCGTTCGGTGGAGTATTTTTGGTCGTAGGTTCAAACCTTGACAGGCACTTTGCTTTGTGTAAATTATTTCATCACCACTGCTCTCAAAACGGTGAAGGAAAACATCGTGAGGAAACCGGCATGTCCTAGAACCGAAAATTCGAAGACATGTGACATCTACCAACCCGCACAGTACGGCCCACTCCCTCTCACAGAGAGGAGGCCGCAGTCCCAGCAGTGGGAAAATTATAGGCTGATTATGCTAAACCAAATTCGCTGACACAAGATTGCGTTTGCGAATAGATTTTGAACATTGTTAATTGCTTGAATTTGCATTCTGAACTTTTGAAGGACATCGTGAACTGTCTATCCATACTTACTATTATTTAGCTTGTGGCTAAGTAATAATAACCGCACGGGTCGATCGATCAGGTTAAGCAACGCTTGCCGCGGTCAGTCCGTGGATGGGTACCCATCTTTACATACCGAGACCACTCCGTGCCTCGGAAAGCACGTTAACCCGTTGGTCCCGGCTGTCATTCGTGGATCTTTGGCAGTCGTTACGGGTCGTCAGAAGTCCGAAAGTCTGACAAACTGGGGTTGTGGAGGTCAGATAGGCAGTCGTTCCATGTAAGATACTGGTATTCAGCTGCATCCGGTTAGACTAGAAGCCGACCCCTACATAGTTGGGAAATGGCTAGGCAGATTTTGGCTTAGAATTATTTTAAATGTGAAATATCTGTCTGTTACTTTTTCCTTAACGGCTGAATAGATTTCGATGTTATTTAGCACACTGGTAGACCATGACCCGGGTTACAACATAGGATACTTTTTATTCCGGTTGTACGTTCTCGTGGGATAATTTCCGATCTTCACTCAGGCAAAGCCGCAGGCAAACGGTAGTCGACCAGTAATTAATTTTTAAAAACCTTCCCCTCCCCTTTTTAGAGTTCCGTACCTCAAAAGGAAAAAACGGAACCCTTTTAAGATCACTTAGTTGTCTGTCCATCAGTCGGTCAAGACACTTTTTCTCAGGAACGCGTGGAGGTATCAAGTTGAAATTAATATGAAATACGTATGTGTGTGGTCGATTGGAGCTCTAAAAAAATCAAGCTTCTAAGTCAACGCCATAAAAAAATACCGCCATTTAAGTGACATATTTTGTTACACGCAAATAAATCAAAACCTACAGGGTACTTCCCGTTGACCTAGAATTATGAAATTTGACAGGAAGTAAGGTCTCACAACACAAGTAAAGGACAAAGGTCGAAAATCGTTAATTTATAGCTTTATCTGCGATTACAAATTTACATTTGCAGTTGGAGAATTGACTGTGACGTATGCAGTTTATTTCTATCTTAAGTCATCAAATTCCTATGTATAGTATAGATGTATGGGGGAACATGTTTCTCAACT